>JABFQD010004237.1:0-12059 GCA_022817045.1 Psix sp. ZL-2020 | reverse complement strand
AATATGAATATTAAAAACAATTTATTAATAAGACTTCTCTTTCAATAGAATTAATTCTATTGAAAGATTTAAATTGATTAATTAATTAAATTTTGTTTAAATAAATAGAAAAATCATGATTAATAATGTCTTGTTAAAAATTTGTTCTTCAAATTTGCTTTAAAATATTCAAAAAAATTTTAATGGAAAAATATAGCACTTGAATATCCTGGAATATATGAAATGATTTCGCTTTTAAAACTTTATAAATTTTTTTAATGTTTTTTAAATTAAAATTTCATAAACAAGCTAGCCCAAGTAATTTAAAAAGGTTTCCAAATATTATTGTTTAGCAATAACAACAACATTACAAATTTTTGTCTACTAATAATTTAAAAATTATGTTATTTAGTTGACACTACAAAGCAATGAAAAGTATAGGAAACAATTCTCTTTTCTTTTTTTTTGATAATGTCGTAAGTAAAATATGAGACATGTGTCTCTTGATGGGAGCAATTATGTCCTTGTGTAAAGTCATAAACCTCGACTTAACGTCGATTCAAAACATCATATTCGATAATAATCGTGTTTTTCCCTTCCTTGATGTATAACGTATTATAAACGAATTCTTTTTATAGTATTAAGTAAAGCTTTTTATTCCTTAGCTCTAACTTGAAATCATCTTCATATGTACTTTATCAGGATATTACTTAAAATAATTATTTATATTTTAATAAATATTGTTTTAATTTAACCCTTTAAAAACGGAGTTTTTTTTTGCTGAAAAAGATTTTTTTTATATTGAATGTTCAGCTAATTTGTAGGTGAC
This sequence comes from Psix sp. ZL-2020, assembly GCA_022817045.1. Lineage (NCBI taxonomy): Eukaryota > Metazoa > Arthropoda > Insecta > Hymenoptera > Scelionidae > Psix > Psix sp. ZL-2020. The sequence goes on along the minus strand of JABFQD010004237.1, from coordinate 11,251 downwards.
ATGCAAAATTTTCAAGTTAATATATTTAATAATAAAGTAATGAGGACTTCTGGAACATATACGTCCCGTCAGTCCTTAAGAGAACGGTAAAGTAAATAAGCTTTAAAATTTTAAATAATTTGATAAGTTGTCTATGAATTATTATACATATTATCTATGAATTCATTCACAAAATTTTTTGAATTAAATTTTTTTATGCAATTCTTGTACAGAAATAGTTGTTTATATTACTTATGTACATAGTGAAATGTCAAGATTTCCGTCCTATGGCTAAAGGGTGGAATTTATTCATCTTAAGGTCGGAATATAAACATCACTCTACCCTGTACATAGGAAAAATAAACAACAGTTTTCGCTCATGGGATGCAAAAAATATAGTATGCAATACACGACTATTAATTATGTTACTAACTTTATTTTCGCGTAGAATTTCTCCATTCTCGCCATTTCATTATAGTAAAATATAATATTTTATATATTTTCAAGTTATGAATTTAACTCATTTTTTATACTTATTAGACACTGCAATGGCTACGGATGAGACGTAACGAGAAAAAATTGCCACTTATAGCCCATCCACAAATGAGAAATTTATAAGAATAATTTTATTTTATTTATTTAATAAAAATCAATTTTTTATTTACGAAAGCTTATAAACCAAGCAACATTCAAATATATGACAATACCTATAGAGCATGTATAGGTCACAAAATATGAAATTCGTAGAACAATGTTTTGATAATGTATTGTTTCTTATCAGTTGTCATGTAGAAATTATGTTGTACTTCGAAGCAATAATAAAATTTTAAATAAAATTTGTGAAATTATTTTTTATTAAAATTTTATTAAACCTCAAGATAGCGTTCACTTTTTTTTCGTATTATAACGTATAATTTTACAAGATAAAAAGAGACAAATTGATTCACTAATTAAAGAGTCCAGGGTATAATATTTTTTGTGTTAAAACATTTTGATACAGTTGCCATGACTGAGATAGAAAATGATTAATATATTAACTTTAAGAACATTCAATAAATTTTCTGACGTTATTAGATGATATGCGCGTGGTAAATCTTTTTCACATTTTTATTATTAATAGCCATAGTTATTATTACTATTAAAAGCGTCATAAATAACAAAGATACAATATTAAATACTGAAATCTTTATAGAACACTTGTAGTTAACACAAATGTCACTCGCAACGACATAAAAAGCGCGCTACAACCTGCATACTGATTGGATTGCATTTCGTTCATTTCTTCCATCACTCATTGTAAATTAAGTGGTAAAAACATATGATTTGAACTGATTTGAATTTCAACTTCATTTGAAATTTAAGACCATTTTTTAACTAATTTCAATCTTTACGATCGTTATTTAATATTAATAATACTTTTGTGTATTTAATTGTGTAAATTCATGTTAATAACAATTACATTCGAAATAATACTATTTTCCATAAAACAGTATTAACATTCAGAATTTAAAGAAATTAAATACTATGATAAATGTTTATCGAAATTTGATACAATAAAATAGTTTAAGAAGAAAGATTTTGCATTTTTCATAATAAAATGAAGGTAAATGACAATAATAATCATTTAACATACAAAAGTTTTATTGTTATTATCATCTAAGGTTTTTATGAGTTTTCTGGGTTTTCTCAACACTTTTGAATTTTGTAGTTTAACAAACTGTAATAAAGTCGCTTAACAGATGTATAAAAAACACGCTATCAAAAGAAAGAAAAAGGTAGGGAGTTTCCACGCGCATATGCATGTTAGACGTTAGTGGAAAGAAGGCGAGTGGAGAAGAAATGATCGTTGTATTGGTGCAGAAAAATTAAGCTTGGATTCCTATGTCAAATTCCAGTGTAATCTATAACGAATATTCATATATAAGTAATAACAGTTTTTTTATATATATATATAAATACCATTTTTTTATATTTGATACATTTTTATCTAAAATCATATTTATAATTTTTTAAACATAATTTTTTTAATAGAACGTTAATGTTCGTATTACATTTTTTTTCTGTTTCTGTCATTTACATTTTTTCTGTCATATTACATTTATGTTTTGTTTCTGTCACATAAACCGCTCTATTATATTTCCCGTTTAAATAACTTTAATAAATTAGTATAAGAATTAAAAAAAATAAACAAAATTATATCAATTATTAGAGCATTGACATAGTTTATAATATTATTCTATTTTATTGAAAGTAACAGAATTTAAATCAAAATGGATACTTTATTATATTCTTTTGTATTTTCAATAAGGATAAATGATTATGAAAATAAATCAACTAATATTACAGGGGATTAACTTATTTTAACTAAGTGCAAAGTCATTGTTCACCTTTTATCATTTTGTTAATGTAATCTTCTATGTTTTGTTGATTCCGGAACAATTGATAGACAGTAACTATACTAATAACTATAAATTATTAAACTTTCAGACAGTAATTAATAAGAAAAGGAGACATTCAATATTACAAACTGAATTATTTTGATTACGAGCAATTAATTATAGACTTTACTGTTTCATTCATAACAGTATCAATCTTACTTTGGCCCATGTATTGTTTATTATATATGATCTATATTTAATATACCCATATATTATTTACATGAAAAGTTCCGGGACAGATTTTCGACAGTTTTTTCGTATTAAAACTTTTAGGCATTTTGATAGTAAAATTGTGGTGTAATGTGGGCTTTTATGGATACTCGTAGAAAATTTAACTTTGATGTTTAGAAATGTCAAAAATGAAATCTTTATGAAGTTTCACGAAATTGTCCGTCTTAATGAAAAAAATTAATTTTATGATTCTTAACAATCAAAATATTATTACAATTCTGATGAAAAATGTAAATATTCGTCTTTTACCTGGATATTATCTGTTAAGGTTGATTTCCTAGATTTAATTTTCCTGTAAATATCTCTTGCACTGCTAGGAATTTCAGATTCTTCAATACCCGAAAATTCTGAAACTTTTCGAGTACCCTGTGTATCAGTTCCATATATAAACTATATATAATATGCGTGTCTCATTTTGTAATACACAATTTTTATTGAATCTATCATGGTTTTAAAAATTCTAACGTCAATGTTAAATTACTTGAATAGAAATATTGTTTTATTTCGGAAAAAGAAGTAAATTATCTAAGTAAGTAATCGATGATGAGAAATTTTGATGATTGATAGATCAAACGAGTTTGCCAAGTGACGTTTGATCAGAATTATATGAGAATCTTATTTGAGACGATAAAACTGGATAGTACGAAACATCCGTACTGATGACACCACAAACTTTTAGAGTTGAATCTTTTGCGGCTCGCAACTCCTGCACCTAAGATATTATACATATTTTAAAATCCGAGACGATATATAGATCTATACTTTATATCTTTATCCATAGATATGAAGTATAGTGAGTAGATGTTCAGAGCTACCAGAACATATAAAAACTAAAAGTGCGCAAGTTCTCTTGTTTTTGGTTTATTTCTTATTTGAATTTCAGAATCACAAATGAAATATATTGTCAGATATCGCAAATTGAAACTAAATAAATAACCTTCTTTGGTTTTTTTATTAGTTTTTTTAACGAAAGACTGTCTAAAGGATTTGAAATTTTCGAAAACCATATCAATGTACCACACCTCGTTAAATTTTTTTTATGGAAGTGCAGGTGTGGAAATTCTTTTTTAAATTCCAATATGTTTTTTGTTCTTTGAAAAACCCTATTTTGTAATTAGCGTGGTTTTTTAGTAGCGTTTTCTTTAAGTAGGGGCCTTCTTTGCCTATGAGTGGGTTCAAATTATTCAGAGTACAAAAGTTTAGCCATCTCTTCGAAACACCGGAATATTGCTTTTGAGAAGACTCCGCTTTTGCTGCCAACGGTATTGCAATTACTCCCTCTAGATGAGGGCTGTCCGGATAAAAGTCCCGCATTTAAAGATAAGCTCCTTCTCAACAAATACTGAAAACTAGATTTCCGTTTCTCCAATTCTGGGTGAATGTGTCCAGAGCATAAGCCTCTGGATCTCAATCAATAAAGATAAAAGTCATTAACAATCAATACTTTTTGCTTGAGATTCTTTATTAACCTACATATTTTTTGTTGATTCGATGTAAGAGACTAAAATCTAAATTCGTCTTCTCTCACAATATTACTAAATGGACTTCGCTACTTCTGTCAAATGAGGATATTTCACACCATCCATTCTATTAATGTACGAAATTGCTGTATTATTATTATTATTATTATTTCTAAAGAAAATTTTTCTATAACATTTGAAATATAAAATATTTCAAATGTTAAAATTTCCAGTTTAACCTAATTTTTTCATTTGTGTTAATTCCTGACCTACAAGAATTTCAGAAATGAAACTGCTCGTGACAAATGATATTAAAATACTCGGAATTATGATTTTGGCAGAAAAATACTGCAGAGTGTAAGTGCTAGAAGTATACGGCCTTAGGCAAAATACATATGCTTGAGCAAAACATGAGTTCGGCTTGAATCGAGTGAAAACAAAGCGTTTTAAATAGTATGATAATCAAAATACTATCAATTTCGTGTGTAAAAAATTATCTAAGCTATTTTCTCACGCCTGCAATAGATTAAAATGATCAAATTTGAAATGTTTATGGAAGAACATATAATTATGAATTAAGTGGTTCGACTATGACCATAAACAATACAAACAATTTCAACTTAATTTATTATTTGTTGATTTAAAAAATGCTGATGGACTCCGAATGCAAACTCTGTTCCAAACCGAGATTTTTCTTAAGTATCATCTTGTATGTATAATCGCTGGGAACTCCCGGTTAGACGTAAACACAATAAAATTCAACAAAAACTGAGCTAAATACTTGAAATTTATAAGTTGAATTAAATGATCAAATATTAAATAAATAATGTTTAGAACTTTTTCATGACAACAGAAAACAAACAAACAACTTGTTGAAATAAAAATAACCGTTAATAATTTAAATCAAGTGTGAGTAAAACAAATTTAATTTCTCAAATATAAAATCAAAATGTGGAAATTGTTGGTAATATGAGAAAAAATAATTATACAAAAATTTATCTATACATAAAGAGAATATATTTTCTTTGGAAAACTTTCTTTTATTTTTCTACTTTGTGTTATATGAATATCTGCTGAACACTCATTCCTGTACTTCGTCTTTTTAAGAAAGAAAATGTTAACTATTGTATTCAGTGATAATATTCGTTTGTTGAAAAAAAAATTAGGGGTGTAAATTATATTTTATAGAAGTGAAAGTTTTTACCAACTACACGATTTTTGTTGAATGTTTTCTTCACTCTGGTACGAGAATTTGTAGTGTGCAGGCCTTCTTTACATTTTGTAAACGAAATAAAATTCAAGTTAAAATGTGAATTTAAGTTTGACTATGTTCCCATATTCCAATATAAATAATTTAATTTCTTTAGAATACAAATCAATAAATGGAGTAACTTCTTAGTCTGATCCAATATAAACCAAAGATATACCCCTAACGATATAAAAATTCAAATCAAAAAACGAGCGAAACAACAATACCAAGATCAAAATTACCTTCTCGATTCAAAATGAAAGCTCACAAGTTTCTATAGGCAACCAACAAAATAGACAGTTAAATAAATTTTTTCACTCTTTGCAAAGAGACGAAATGAATTTTATAAGGCTTTATTGTGCCACACCTAACATAGATTGAGCACCGTGAATCTTAATTAGCCTTGTCGACAAAATCAGTTTTGTTTACCCTTGATAAAGTGTAAATCAAACTTGTCATTTGTTAGTAACTTTCACAGTGTTCAGTTACTTTTTACAAGAGTTGCGAGCGGATTTATTTGCAGTCTATTTTTTTCAGTTTGCGCAGTTCTGTTCTTTTTTAATTGATCTTTGATGTTCAAGTATTTGGGTAGGTCTCTCGACATTTTAGCGTGATGAAATTACCTTCGAGCTTCCCAACGTTTATTTGAAAAGAGAATGTAAGATTTTTTAAAAGATAAACGTTGAGCAAGTAATTTTTGATCCGCTTTGTGAAGAATTTCGCTGTCTTCAATCTTCCAATCAATTTTTCCCAAAAAGATATTTTTCAGGTTTCAATTCTTCTACAAAGACCTTGAATTTCTTATCAATCGACACACAATTTCATCGTGTCATGGGTAAGGCTAAATATTTCTTTTTTGTCTTCTGATGAGCTTTCTTCCTTACTCATTAAAGTCCAACTTCAACCCAATATTTTTCTGAGCTTCGAAGTAGCTTTTATTAAGTATTTTTTACTGGTTGTATTAATTACTTCGTTAATGTTTGGAGCTTTGATTGAACCTCCATCTTTTCAATTATACTTATGTAAAAGTTTCCTTTTTTTCTTTCGGCAGATTTGTTCACCGTAAAACTAATTCGCTATTTGGCTCGAAATCGAATCCTTTTTCTGCTTCAGGCTGTTCGTCTAAGGTTTTCAGGGCTTCATCGTCAAGATGTACCTCCTCTTAAGACAATGATGATAAAGGCAAAGATGAACTACTAGAGGATGATAAGTCCTCGTCACCTTCCTGGTTCAGCTCTATATCCGAGTTGACCAGAATCGTTGTCTTAACCTCTTTATTTCGGCTCACACTTTCGTCTAACAAGAATATTTTTGTTTTTTATCTTCTTTTTTAATCATTTAATTTCATCCTTCAAGCTGACAACTTTCCTTTTATTCATCTTTCACGTTTTATTATTTTTCTGACACCCATATACATAGATTAACAGTTCTTATCTTAATAAACTCTAGTTGCGTGGTTCACATGAAAAAGTTATAACGAGTTTCAAATGCAAGAGTTGTAAGACGCCAAAAATTGTGGTGACATCTGCATAGGATTTGAGTCATTTGGTCGTAATTATTTGACCGTATTTTTTTTCGTATCTTAATTTGTCTTACGACTTTCTACTTGTATGATACAATTAATCGCATTTTTTATTGTATAATTTATTAGTCGCATAATATGTAAAATTACGAAAGTTACTAGCTTTTGTTTTTGCACCACAGCATAAAGTTTTACACGCTTCTGACTTGTTACTTAAAAGTTCATTTAATTGTCTGTTATGATATTTTCTTGAAATTTCTAGAAAAATGAAAATATTCTATTTAAAAATCGTGACATCATACATTCAAATTATTTTTGGTCAATCACATTTATCTATTATATAAAACAATATATGATGCGCATTTGTTTAAATCATTTTATTTCTGATGATTTTACTCTTTCTTTGAAGCGTTAATATACACGGAATGAAAAAAAATAAATAAAATTAATATAATAAAATTAATAATTAATTAATAAATTGATTAATAAAAAATAATGAATTTTAAACTATAAGGCAAAATGAGCCTGCCATTGTCAATTCTAAAAATTTGAGTTTCAAATTATAGACAGTAGCTCAAACTAATTTTATGAAAAATAAAATAATTCCTTATTTTCAATCCATCATTTTTAATTAAGTAATTCTGATTTTTATATACATATTCTGAGACTTTAAAATATTTTTGAGTATAATTTTTTTTTACAAAATAAGTGATTCGAATAATGTATTAGATGGATATTTTTTATTATTAAGGGAGGTTCGGATTTAGAATTTAAAGTTTTTAGATTTAGAGTACAATCATTTTGAATCGCTCTGGTACTTCCTCAACCATTATCAAAGATAGCACCACCGGACCTGTTTTGGTTTTTACTACTTCACAAAATTATTCGCTATATGATTACCAGATAAAAATTACCATTCGGTATACTTGTGGCAAAAAATGTTAAATTGCGAAAGAAAGAAGTTTTTTATATTTCACATGGTTTCGAGTGGCTCTAAACTTACATGTGAGTTCATGGGCACCCAAATTTGTACTTGGCAAAATAGACCGTATTACGAGTATGACATCTGAGTGCGAACGGGTAAAAATGAGCGCGCGCTACGGTGGCAACAAAATAAAAAAGAAACAAGAGTTACTGTAGCTGTTATTATTATGGGTGACAAAATCGGCTTCAGATCACCAAATAACGTTGAAGCAGTAGGAATTGTCCGTCGTGGCGCCACATTTCAGCTGGATTACCGTCTTTGGTCAAAATCAGTTAATTAATGATATTACAGTTTAACAATGGAAAGTTTGAAATATTTCATAATTTGAACAAAAATGAAAGATTCTTTGATCAAAATAATTTATATGTGGAATTATTTTATAACAATGAAAATAAAATAATTATTAATATTTATAAATGATTCATGATTATTGCTAATAATATGAAATTTTCTTTTTCTTTTTATTGTAATCCTAAAAATATTTTAAGTCGACAAATTACTTTTATTTTTTTACGTTTGCTTTATTTCTAAATTTATCCAAATATTCATTAAGAATTTGTCATTTGATGGATAAATTAGATAACTTTTTTCCTGGAATTATTTATACAAATTTAAAAGATGATTATTTACGGTTGTAGAAAATGTATTTGAAATTTCTCTGATAAGCAAAAATACATTTTACTGCATAACTTGCACAATTACTACATAATCTGGTATGACAAATAGCTTTATAAACTTCTTGTTTATTCTATACATATACAATTTCACTTATTCTAAATTGTTTAAATCACATGTTAAAGATAACTGATTGAGGATCAGGTGAAACAGATCTCTTCCTCATGTATAGTTCTATCCTTTACTTTTTTAAGAAAAAATGGTGTCATTCGGTTATCAATCATCTCTGTTTATAAATGTTTACAATGTATTAATATTTATGATTGTATTTATTATTTCCTTTTTAAGAACATATACAAACATTTTTCAATAACAAAATTATTCAATTTAAATCTCATTAACATAATTTTCTCAAAATAGTAATCTTTCCAAAAAAAATTCTATCAAAACTAAATAAATTTATTTCTTGTATTTCAGCTTATTTCATTTATTCCAGTTTCATCTTGTTTCTTTCACGATGAACGTTTGGCAGTCAAAAGACCAGCAAGTTAAAAAGGAAGTCATCAAAAGAGGAATCTTCACTAAAAAGCCCACAGAGAAAACAGTATGCGAAGTATACATCGAAGACGTGAGCATCACCATCACACCAGATTATTCACAAGAAAAGCTTTTTATCGAGTATCTGAATGATTCCCCAGAGATAAGCATAGTGATCGGCGACGCCAGCAGCATAGTCGACCGTAACATCGAGCGAGCCATACAGATGATGTCTCTAAAAGAAAAAGCAGCGGTGACGATAAATATTCCTCCTTTGCCTGAGACAGAAAACCATTCGGTCGCAATTACTTTTGACGTGACTTTAAATAACTACAAAGTGTATAAACCGATTTGGGAGTGGTCAGAACAGGAGAAGTACGAGACTGCTTTAAAACATAAGGAAACGGGGACTAAACTGTTCCGGGCTGGTCGTCACATCGATGCATTTTTCAAGTTCAGTAAAGCATGCAAGTTGCTGATAACGTTGGAGCCGATGGATCAGCGAGAAGAACTGGAAGAAGAACTGGCGAAGAAGATCAACACATTGCGGGTGTTAACGTACAACAACATGGCAGAGTGTCATTTGCATCAGAAAAATTACAATCATGTTATAGCTCTGTGTACTAAAGTACTCAGCAGAGATGCAGATAATGTGAAGGCACTGTATAGAAGAGGTACTGCGCATGGTCTTGAAAGAAATTGGGAAAAAGCCTTTGACGATATGAAGAGAGTGACTGAGCTCGAGCCAAACAATTCGGTAGCAAAGGAGAAGCTGCAGTTTTACAGTGAGAAGATCAAGAAAGCCAATCAGAAGATGGATAATGTAATGAAAAAGATGTTTCTGGCCATTTCAGACGAATAGCGAAAAACATCGAGCTGAATCAGGTTAATGCGAATGAATTGTTGTATGTTTTGTATGAAATGTGATTTTAGTAAAAGAATTTTTTTTAAATATAAAAATATTCGTTTATTTCCACCCTTATAATTACACCGTATGATTTTATTTAAATACATCAACACTTCCTTCCACACGTGTTCATCCTAATCTTAAAATGCGATGAAAACACTAACAATAGAAAACAAATGACGTAACACAACTGCGGCGAGCTTTTGTTCGTTGAGGAAAGCCGAAGATTTAGATCGAGTTTCGTGTAAAAATAGTTAGAAGAGAAAACCTCGCCGTAGTCAGTTAACTGAAGTCATAATGTTAAAAACATAATCAAAACGTATTGTTCTTTTTGCTGCAAATGTAAAAACAAATTTGAAGTACATTTGAGTTACAATGATGTATAAATTACTACAGATCTATTATAATAATATTTTCTACGTGAAATCTAAGAATTGAGTAGTGAATCGAACAATTCTGTTAGTGAAATATATTACAGTCATTTGTATTAATGATGTATGTGATTAAATTATCGAAGCAACAAGAAAAAAAAGTTATGCTATTATAATGGCACACTGATTACTTTGATCTGTACATTTTATAAACTAATATACCTTCAGTTTCATAGATAATACACAGAGAATGTAGATTGTTTTTTTCAATCAGTGACATACATTTCGTTTTACCAAAATTAAAAGTTACACTTGAAAATGTGTTCACATTTATGTGGCTACATGAGATTGGACGATACAAAAACGTTGAATTATTATATTTGTATGTTTTATAAAACTTTTATCTAATTTACGTAATATATATATATATTAATTGTATAAATTAGTTAAATAATTTATAAACACCTAATAAAAAACATAACAATTCCATCTGGTATATAATGAATAATAATAATAATTTGATATATACATAGTTTACTGAAAAGTTATTAAAAATGAAATTAAAAATTACGCTGTACAGTTATCTCAAAAATTTAGATTTATATGTTCGTGGCGTAAATTTTATACAGTATTTTTAAATACATTGTTTCAGTTACATAATGGCAAGAAACTTTTTTTCAAGATCTTCTGTTTTAAAAGAATTATTTCACTACAAAAGTTTTTAATACCTAGATAAAGATTCAAATCAACAACATTTTTATTCTTTTAAAACAGATTATCTGTTGCAGTTGTTACATTTAGACAGAATAATTTTGATAATTATGTCATTTTAAATGACACAACTTACAGATAATTTCCAGGACGTTACAAGTTTTAGATAAACGCAAATATAATTTCTTTAACCGAAGTTTAAAACAAAAGAATAAAATTTAACTAATATTTCAAATAAATGACTAA
>JABFQD010004236.1:0-12059 GCA_022817045.1 Psix sp. ZL-2020 | reverse complement strand
CATGGTTGAAAATAAACTCGAACATGAAATTGTGGAAACCTATAACAAGATCATATTATTCCTTGTATATATATTTAAATTCGCATATATAATCATGCATATGATTCTAGTAATGAAGAAAAGTCAAACTCCTGAACGTTTTGAGTATATAAATTTGTTTACCCACTTAAGAATATAAAATTGTGAATTTTAATATATTTAGAGAAACTCAAAAATCGCAGTCTTCTAAAAACAAAAAGACAATGAAAGATCTTAAGCAAAATATTTTAATATAAATATAAACAAATTGTATAATGCGAAATGTATGTTCAAACTTTGAGAGAAATGTCTGTATTTCAAAAGGACAAAATATAATTTCAATACAGAGAATTAATTAAAAAAAACCAACTTTGAAAAATATGATCTACTATGTAAAATGTAAAAACGAATACTTTTATAAACGTATTTTATAGATGTATAGAAATCATTCTGTATTGTTTAAAATATAATAAAATACAATTCAAATTCAAATATTATCAATTTTACAAACTTCCTCGAAAAATTGCTAGAAATTTAGCATTGGTTCATTTTATTTTTTCTTTAAAATGTAACCGTTCAGATATACAACCACAATACGATTAATTCCCTAATCAATATGACACACTAAACTATCTATTTTTGGGCGTATATATGATATTGGCAATGATCCAAGCAATTCGCGTGGATATCGTGATATTTAACCACTATTATTTGTAAAAGAAGAACCTTTTTTACATCAATTACATTTTATTTTATAATTATGTTTAAATGATCAACTTTCCTTTGATAAATGTTGAGGATTTTTCAAAATTGTCTAAAACGTACATGGTTTTTAGCTTCTGTCGTACCAAAACTGCATATAAACGAAGCCAGACCATATTTTTACCTACTGACCGTGTTACATAATTATGGAACTTTATAGCAATAGGTTACATTTAATTATACTTCCAAAATTACATTGTTTTTCTATATAATAAACACTTTTAAATACCAAAATACACTAAGAAAAGAAGAACATACAAAATTACTGCTTAAACGTCTTCTAAACACGGGCAATTTCATAGCACATTAAAATTTCTATTTAATGTCACGCTAATCTTTAGACTTCATGTAATGATATACAGCAAAAATTCGATGATTAATGAAAATTTCGCCGTACTAGTACATTACTGTTTTCTCTCAGTATCAAATATATAACCTCAAATTTGTGATCACTTCTTGTAAAAAAAATTCTTTTCATAGATATTATTTCTGGTACTAACTATTTTTATTTTTAAATTACATATTATAAATATGTTGAAAAGCTCAAATGGAAAACTGGGTTATCTTCTATATAATTCATAATTCAAATTAACTATTTCTTGCAATATATAGTGTTTATTCAAAATCCAGCTTCTTTGACATTTTATAACACATTTAAATTTGATATAACATCAAGGTCGAATTAAATTTTAAAATTTTGTGAACACATTTGAATTGTTGTCAAATGAACATTTCATTTTGTTCAAAACACATGTCAATCATATCATTGTAACATTCTAACATCAATCAAACGAAGTCCTAACACTAGGAAAACTTTAATTCAACAGTTTTCATGGCTCATTGATGCGACTGTCCATGTGACATTTCAAGGTTAATAGTTATAAGCTATAACATCACATGAATGACATTCTTCTCGCAATTAAAAGTATTGTTCCAACTTAAACTTTATATGTATATAATTATAATATCATAGATTTCCTTTATTCTTTATTTTACTTAAATATATATTTTCACTTAAAGAAAGATTATTATTATATATGTTACATTTATAAACATATTTTATCACGAACGTTACATTGCAAAAAACGCAACATATGTCGGTCAATTTATATGATATTATTAAAAAAAATGGAAGTAAATATAAGGTAGCGAATCACTTATTGTTTTAGTTATATAGTTATTTCATTAGTCAATTCCATTAAACCCATTTCATGACATTTTAAAACTATTATATTTTATCATCAATAAAATTGCTTACATCTTTAAAAAAATATTACTTATATACACATTTTAATATTTACTTACAGAACATAAATTATATATATGATTATATTTTGTTAACGTTTGGTTTTTATTATATAACCGATTCGTACTGATATGAGTATGGGTCACTTTTACCCACATACTTTACAACTACCTATACTCTTATTAGATATAAAGATGAGATAGTATAGTCAATTATGGTATAGTCAATGACTACATAATAATATATAAATTTATACAAACTGTAAACTAATAAATATTTTATATTGTATTATTTTCGTATTATAATAAATGAGGCTTTCTGTTTTTACTTATTCATAGCAAGCATCGCGTAATATATTAACTCTATCCGGATTATATCCTGCATATAGTAAAAACGAATGTCGATTGGAACAGCTTGATATGTGCACACTTGATTTTTAACATTCTATTGCGATACCAAATAATGACGTTTCAGTAAAACGAAGTCAGTGAGTTGATTAAATGATCCCGACGGCAAAGTTTGAAATCTGTTCATAAAAGGGTTAAGCTCTATTAGCGTGAACAGTTAAGCCTCGAACAGGATGGGCATTTGCGGCACACGCGTCGGCAGACGCGAGGCCACTGCTGATTATCTTAGAAGGATAGATCGCGTTTACGTTAATGATAATCGTTGAAAGCCCCTTAACGACGAGTTAAACGCCTAAAAAATATGTGTACGCATCGTTCAAATAGGGAACAAATGCAGCGGATATGCGTGTATACCGCTCATCACAAGGGAGACGCCGATGAGCTTAGTTGCATTAGGACAAGCAAAATAAATTCATCGCATCGGCACGTGCTGCGAACCTATTTCGTTAGCACAGATTAAGCCGGTTTATTGACGGCGTTTGATGCTCCTTTCACTGCTGGACAACTTCAGACCACTAATTTCAGGGACTTTTCCCTCTTCTCAAAATATTTATACTTTTCTATGGTATCTTTAACCTATATTGCGAAAATAATAATCTCATATAACGAAAACTTAATAACAGAATTATCGAATCTTCTTGCAAATTCTCAAGAACAATTTTATCGTTATAAGATAAATGTAAGATATTATTTTTTTTCGTGTAATAAAATCAGTTTTAACTTAACTATTATACAATTTTATTCTAATTAAAAACTTACTTTTAATTTAAGTTATAGAATTTTTCATTTAAAATAATAAAAATATATACATGATGAAGCATGCTTTAATAAATATATATATTTTTTTTTCAAATGGAGTTCTTTTATGCTTGAAATATTATATACTATCTAAATTAAAGAATATGAAAAAATTTGTGCAAATTCGCCATTTAAAAATCGCTGAATCAAAACTACTCCTCTTCAGAGTAATTAATAATAAATTTGTTCAACTGGTGAATATTTTAATTTCTATACATTGTCTTGATTTGTATATACCTTGTTCAGATTATTAATATTAAATGTTGTGTAAATAAATAATTGACTACTTTCAATTATCCGTATAACTTTAAATTTTACTACATTTAAAGATATAACAAAACTAGACTACAATAACAGTATATATTATTTAGAATTATTACACACTCTATTTTATGAATTTGAATAAATAGTATTTAATAACTACACTTATTATTTGTAAATAAATAGACTTATTTCAAAATTGTTATAAGTTTTATATAAAAAAGAATGAGTTTCAACTTGAAGTTATTTTTATATAATTCTTCTACTATTAGCTTATGGAAACATGCATATTTATAAGCACAATCAGAAGTTAAATTCTTTTTACATTTTTTACAGATTTTATACTATAAATACTAGTACTAATTAACTACTAATTATTATAAGCAACATTTGTACGCACGCTTTATATTTATTCGAAAATGTCAAGTCAAGTAAATGTATTTACGAGACTTTTCATAATCTTTTATTGCCATACTATATACTGCGATGAATTGAGAGATTGCTTGTAGTTAAATTAATTTTTAAGAAAGAGCCGTATAGCAAAGCAAAATCGAGATATTACAGAAGAAAATAGGAGCCTTGACCGCAGCAATTTTAACGAATCAAATAACAGCGACAGCGCGCGTATTACGAATATAAGAGACAGATTTCCCGCGGGAGCGTGCGGGGTTGCGGCTTCGCTATTAGCGATCACAAATAGGCTATTACAGGCCCATTAATACTACGTTACTGCTTTCAGGACGGGCCACCCGCTCGGCTGTAACAAGAATCGCTTTCGCTCAGTGTAAGCAGACTTCCATCAGCCGGCACTCCTCCGCAGTGTAGGGTTTCCGCGAACCCTTGAGACCGGTAATCCGAGATTCACTTTGTCCCGAAGCTCTGCACCGCGCACACACATGCCTGATAAACGTATTCATATGATAACCCAGACCGATGCTTTTTTGTCTCGATAAATAATTAAGACGAGGACATCCAAGCGGAAAATGCAACACCGTAAACTTGGGGGCCAAACCAACATACAGGGATTTGATTGTTTGGCCCTGAGAATTGATTACTTTATTGATTCAAGCGCACTGACATTCTCGCGTTTCAATTATATCATTTCATTTAACTTCATTGTATAATATTTAATGAACTTTTATTCATTATCGAACAACATTTCTCTGATTTAAGATACAGAATAATTTAAAAAACAATTCAATTGGAAAACACTAATTAAAAAGTGGTCATTTTAATTTGAAATATAATATTAAAAGAATATATATTGTATATCCATAAGTTAAAAAACAGTTTCGTTCATATATACAATACATATTAACATTATTATATTACATGTAAAATGTTCATCCGCAGTATCAAAAATGTATATTTATTACGATGAATCTTTTTTTATTTAAAAATGAATTTATTTTGTGAAAAAAGAAATACCTACGTATACACCGAAACTAAGAAACAACTTTTAGAAAAAAACGTGATACAAGATATAATATATATAATATCACATAATACAATATGATGCACGTTGAATGCAAAAAACGGGTCTTAAATCCTGATACAGTGACTAGTTTAGTAACAAGAAGGATGCGTAACCGGCTTATTCGCGAGCCATTGTAAAGTTCTACTTTCGTGTATGATACTCGTGGACGTCTATAAGAAAACGGATTTCGATCATTGATGCGGAAATCGCGATGGTCGAACCAGATCTTTCTTCACCTGTCTCTCCTTTCGAGGAACTCCGTCATTGACTCGAAAAAAGATTGCTGCAATTGTATTATAATAGGGAGAAAATGCTCGTCTATTCATTAAAATCTCTTTTCTCGTTTTTCATTCTGAAATTTGAATTCCAACAACTTTTGAAATTCCGCTCAAGAACAAATTTTTTTCTCACTGTTTACGTTAGATTCTTTCATAGATAATCAGTTTCCCATTAATTATAAAAAAATCTCTTCATTGTATATTCTAAACTATAACAAATTTTACATTCTTTCTTTTAAATTATTATCGTAATGTGATATTGTATTTCTTAAAATAAAATTATTCATTTTTTTTTATTATAAACAAACCATAATAAATATATACAAAAAATAAATATGTAAAACCACAAATAAATGATGTCAAAAATGTATAATTAAAATTTATTAGTGAATTTAAATAATTGACTTTTTGTTCATAACACAACCAATTCTAAAAAGAAAATATAAAAAATACCAAGTTAAAAATCAAGTTAATAATGAATTGCACCTGAACCAAATTTCCTTAAAGGAGTGAACCAATTTGTCAATTTCATCGTGCACGCGTGATTTATGTTCATTTCCTTTTGTCGCATTCCATTAGTCTCTTCCGAAAGAAATTAGCATAAATATAGATTTGGGAAAACATTTGAAGGTGCAGTGAGGTGTGTTGTGACTCATGAAAGGGCACAAAAAGTTGGACATCGTTGGAGTGTCGTCGTCGTGATTTCGAGCGGAAATCTCACGTCCGGCGTTTCACTGGACAAAAGGGCCCGGGTCTTTGCTCGGCGAATGACTTTGAGGACAGACCCAATGCCACGGCCGATCAAAACCTCGTTAGATTCCAGGTCTAACGTGCCCCTGGGTATAATAAATGTGGGAACAAGAGCGCAAACGCGACGCCCACTCCTGACACAATTCCACGTACATTCACCTTGCTTTTTCAGACTACTCGTTTTACGCGACTTTATTTATGACAGAAAGTCGGCCGATCGTACAAAATCAATTTTCAGATCCTATTCTTGCGCTCACCAATAAAGGAAACAGGAAATTCGTGCAACTGAGATATATTCTCACACAGGTTGATTAATGAAATCTATACTGGCGAACTTTTCGACTCTTACGAAATCTTGTCATGAAATCATTTAGAAGATTCCATCTTTTCTAGGATATATATGTAGTTGTAAAAAAAGAAAAAAATATAGATTCGAAATTGTAAATGTTTTCATCATTAAAAGATCATGTAAAACATGATCAAAACTCGAAATAAGGACTGAAGATCCGCGAGAATTACAGTGCAAATTGTTATGAATGAGTGTCGCCGTAGGGGGTTTGAATCGGAAAAAGTCTGCCGCATTGTGGCTGGTCAATCAAATGATTATGCCTTTTCTGAAGCTTCTATAACACACGGGAGTCCCATCTCCTAACAAGGAGTAGTTTTCTATTATAATAATCTTTGGGATTACCGATACATTGTTATATCTCGGAGGCACTCCTTTTGCTTTTGAAACATAATGAGCTGTTATGTGGGATGACAAATTTTGTGACGTAATAAAATGAAAATAATGATTTTCGTTCTTGTCCAGTGGGACTGAATGAGCAAATTGCAATAAAAACCAATTTTTCCGTAAACGAAGATGTAAAGTTATGGTGTAAAGTGTATATAGATATATATGTGCATATATATTTTCGATCGTAAAAATATTCATATCATCAGACCCTGCTATATATAAACGATTGCACAAATATGAATCTATAAAAATATCGGAACATTTTATGAGTCTATAGAACCAAACGAGCTGTATTTCTTTTTAAATTTCCATAAAAACATTTGAATTATCTTTTTATATTATTCCTTGCTATATACTAACTACATCTATAAATGTATTTATGTATGAGTAACTTTGTTTCTTTATGTATCAATTTTTGGCTTCCAAATTGTATCATCTACATATACTTCTATTCAATTTTCTGTTATATACTTTTGGCTGTATTAACAAATTTTGGAAATAATAAATCAAGCATTGTTAGATTATGTGTTGTTTTATTCGGATGATATAATATGTCATGTTATCGTGTGCATTCGGCGTAGAAATTCATCCGACTGGTAATGTCAGTTTAATCGACTCGATCAATACGACGAGAGTTTGCATCATGGCGTATACAAACATCCGCGGTGCAGTGCTATGACAATTTCGGTTAATAATGATCGATCGTCTGAATTCGGGATTAGGATAACCAAATTTTTAATCACAGATTCAAGTTATCTATTTTATCCACGAAAACGACAAAAAAATAAACATGCAGTAGTTATAGGATTATGCGTCCCGCAAATTTAACGACATGATAATTCAATACCTATAGAGATAAATTTTGTCATTAAATCATTTTCACTGTATTTATCGAAGCATCAAATTATAAACGCGATGTCTCAATCTAACATTCATTTTTTCACCGTTATATGATGCATTCAATAATTTACTAATATTTAACCAAAATACATTCTTAATACTAAAAATTAAAAAGGGATTAGGCATTGTAACATATGGCGTCCGAAATTATCATTTAAGTAATAGAAAAATGAAATTACTATAATGTATTATTCACACAATTGCAATATAGTTTGCTCTACATGAACTTTATCGCATATGGAAAACAATTTAAACCATCATAACTATATTATCCATATATGATTTCCTCAATGCTTTAGAAAATTATGTTAATAATATTTATCGCATTATAAACCAACATCTAGACTCATTTTTATATTGTGTAAGAAATTTATTATACAAAAATAATGACTTCATTCTAAAATATTTTTAAATGTTTCAAATTATATTAAAGCGAAGAAAATATGTTTCAAAATGAACACTTTTATTCACAATATTGATACATTATTAATGTAAATATGTTAAACCGTGTCTGTTGGGAAAAAATAGGTGTGGTGGGCGGAAAACAGGGTGGTGAAAAAATGAGATCGCCCTTTGGTTGATTGTGTCGAAGTTAGGCCGAACGTTATTTGCACTGGCTTGTCTTTTTTTAACGGGGCTTATTGTCGGAACAGTTTGCCGAACAGCTCAGCCGGCTGATCTTCGGGGACGAGCATGAACTGTATTCTGTATAGATATAAACACGCGGAAAGCCACGTATTAGCCGCTAAGAATGCGCTTTTACAAGGATTTCGACGCTCGTTAAAATGTTTGGGACTTATCGTACCAATGTATAATAATCATTGGTATCTAATGGGGCTGCGTCAAATCCTGTTTTCGTTTGGCTTCTCTACACTTTGTTAATACGCGATATATTTAACACCTTCAATTCGTCATTGAACACTTACTTTGAAACGTGGTCCAATATGATGAAACTTTGTGAAGACGAGTATATAAGTATATTTATATTTATATGCATATATAGTATCTAATAAAACCATAAGTAGATTAATGGCATTATGCACTGCTCAAATTATTTATACTATGTAATAAATTTACGTTTTTTTACATACGTAAACACTTTAATTCAATTTACAGTTCTTTAAATTCTGATACGATAAAATTATGTAAAAGAATTTCATTTCGCACTCAATATATTTAATTATATAGTTGTGTGTATATATATATGTATTTATTTGAGTAGCGCATAAAAATACGATTTCATTTCAACAGATTCATCTGTGATAAATAAAGACATATTAAATTAGGATCAATTTGATTACATCAAGTCACAACAAACATATACGAAATTATCCACGGAATACGGTAACTCGTCTTTTTGTGAGATATAAGTCCATTATCTTATCATCCCTAACACATATGAGCGTTGCGAGATTCGATTAAATCGGCGAGATCCGTTTAATCGAACATAAAAATCAATTATATGAGAATAATTCTCGATATCGCAGATATATTAGGTGTATGAGCTGGATGAAACGGTGAGGAAAGCAATCGGCTGTAAGGGGAGAAAATAAGATGCTGGCAAGGACCAGCGTTCGCGTCGGCGCTGGTCCCGGTGAGGTAACATGGCGCAAAGATGTTGGTGTCGAGCCGATGAGCAGCATATAAAACAGAGTTGAAGCGCGAAGTCAACGACGCGTATAATGCTCAAACACTTTGGGCGCGCGACAAATATCTATAGTAAACGTCGGTACAGCCACAACATAGCAATTTAACTTGCTCACGTGCGAGCGGTTAATGCTCTTACGGGATTCCGAAAAGATCAGCCAGCATTACTATGCTATTAGCGTGACTAAAACCGGCTTGCTTCCATAAACCTACTAACGTGCCGCTACTTTATTCCAAGCGCCCATTCATAAACTCTTAGCCAATTTCCTTCATTGACCGGTCGACGAAAATGAACCCTTCTGGCCCAGTTGTCGGCCGATTACGTCCTCGCCTCAATCATCGGAGTGCGATCTCGCGTCGGACAATAAGAAGGATCGCGCGACAATTTTTGCGCAACAGCTTTGCGCGAAAATTGCCAGCCACGAAAACAGGCCAATTTCGGCGCGGCGGATTCCATTGTGAATTATTGGCGGCGCGACGATTGGTCGGCCCCCAGCGACCCCAGCGCCGCCCGCGCGACACATCCCCACCCCGTGCGCGGGCCAATCCCGAGCGCCGGCGCTGAGCGATCGACCGCGTGCCCCCACCCCCCAGGCCGTCCCCACCCCGCGGCGGCGCGCTCCTCGGACGCTGATTGGTCCGGCCTCGACCCACTGGATGGGCGCGATTTTCGCTCGTGCCATCTGGGTCTTGGGCTGCCCCCGCGCGTCACCCTCCGCACCCCAACCGACGAGCCAAGTTCTCGTCGTGAAAAGTTGGCCGCTACTCTCCTACGCCCTTCCGCTATTTCACGTCCGTCAAAAGCGCTGTCCATCCGCGCGAGCCAACCTGCCCCACGTCCGGACGACGCGCGGCCCGGATTAAGCCGCGTCGCGGACCTCACGCGAACTTCCACCGCATTCGATAATTTCGGGGTGCTTCTCGGCCACCTTAAGGCCCCGCTAGTGAAACACTCAACAAGGACCCGCTTCACGTGACGCTGCTCCAGCGGACCCACGTTCACACCGTGCTTTGTGCTTTACGGCTGCAGACTGGGTGAGTCGTCCGATGTCATCCACATCTTTTTTTTCGCCGTGTTTCGTGCGCGTCCATTGAGGATCACGCGACGCTCCAACATCCTTAAAATCGTTGCCTTCAAACGAACAAGTTGACAGTGCAGTTTTCAACGAGGTTGGATATACCAGTTACTGCTCAATTATTTCAGCTGTTTGTGGTAACAAAAATCATTCTTTGCTTCGGGTTAAGCAGTTTTGCATCTTTTTGTCTGTTTGACGTCATGAATGATGGTGAATAAGTGTGTTTTGTCGAATCCAATAAACTTCGGATTAAAATCTATAGTGATCATCGTCTAAAACAAATATTTCATGGATTTGACTTAACTCTTCGAATGAGCGAAACGTATATACAACTTCGTTTGATGGTTTGTTCGGCTCATAAAGTATTCTTTCGATGTGGGTTTAAGTGTCGAGATCATACTTAAAAAGTGATTTTTTTATTCAAATGAATATTAATATTTCATAAGTCACGACTGTCTTGTTGTTGGAGAAGAAACAGTGATATAAATCGGGTTCGCGTGTGCAAAGCACAGATCTCAACGGATAAATCATTTCCGATACATTGTGCATACAATCTTAGACAATATCATCAACTTTAATGTTTATCAGGGATTTTAAATACATCATATTGTAAACGTCCGAAAAACGTGTCAGAAATTTATGTAATTTTAATGTATATATATGTACAAATCTTGGTAGGAAACATTTTTTCTTTTTCAATAGAAACAATCAGAAATTATGTAAAACATAAGAGCTTTTAATTATTTTCGTTATTTTTAAATTGCTGAATAATAAATAAAAAAGTCCAACAAAAAGCTATTGAGCTCTTAATATTTTTGAAGACTAATTACACCGAAGTCAACATTAAACTGTGTTTTTTAAGAGAGGATCGACGCAGTTTTTATAAGTTATTTACTAAACAAATTTATAACAATACATATTAATATTTCAAACGTCAATATTTTATATTTTACAACGATACAAGCACTAAATTATGAAAAATATATTTGTTTAATTTATTATGATATTATTATTAACATAAAAACTGGTGTTTTACAATTGTTATTAAACTAATTTTTTATGTTTACGCATTTTTTATATGATTAAAAATAAAATTATCTGCATTGTCAAATATGTATATATATATATATAAATATGTGTCATTATAATACCACAAAATCATGATTTGATTGGGAAACCGCAATTGCAGTGACTATTATTTTAATAAACCGCAATCATCGCATATTTATGTATATATAATCAAACTTTACGGTCTAGACCATGCATTCAAAATCTCCTATTTGTTATACTTATTTAGTATGACAAACAAAAGAAAAACATTTTTTTCAAACATGTATATTTTCAATATAATTTAGATAAAATAAATACTCTTTATAATCTAATAAAAGAAATTAAGGCTGTATATAAATATCAAAATATTTTTTAAAATAATATATAAGCTCAATTTTCCAACATTTTTATCATGTCTATGATATTAACATGTATTTATACAGTGTCAACGTGAGTTGTCAAGATATGACCAACAAATGTTTATTTATATTTTAAAATACAAATCCAGTACATCCAAAGCAAAAATTGTAGATTGAATTTATTTACAAGACAAAACGTTTTGTTAAAACATTCTTTATAATCTACTTTATTTTATAAGTTTTTATTTTTCACCAATCAGGCATTGATTTTTTTTAAAACATTATAACTATTCT
>JABFQD010004235.1:0-12059 GCA_022817045.1 Psix sp. ZL-2020 | reverse complement strand
AATTTCGCTATCGAGAAACAGCTAAGAGCTTACCGACCGATATATATATATACATATATATATATATATATAGATATCAGCGCGAAGCTGCACACAATCGAGCGAGTTGTTAGTGGCGAATAACGAACGGCCTGTAGATATATAGATGTTAACTGCAAGATAAGAAGAAAAATGCATTGTT
Source organism: Psix sp. ZL-2020 (assembly GCA_022817045.1). NCBI lineage: Eukaryota > Metazoa > Arthropoda > Insecta > Hymenoptera > Scelionidae > Psix > Psix sp. ZL-2020. The sequence goes on along the minus strand of JABFQD010004235.1, from coordinate 11,878 downwards.
TTCTTTTTTTTTTTCGATGAATAAGCAGTCGCGGACCATGCAACGGTGATGATGGAGAGCACGGCTGGAGAAGTTTAATTGCTGGATCTTATTTCGCCTCTAAAAAGGTCGCAAGCTCGAAGAAACATCACGACAGAACATAGGTGCGTTGCTCACAAAAGAACGCTCTATTTTCGGCAACTATTGCCTTGTAGTTAGGGGTCTGATCCTTACAGGCCAGGTCAAGGAACAGTCCGATATAGGAACCTCGGGGAAGGAAACCTTATTAAAAAATCCAAATATGACAAATTAATTCAGTACGAACAATACAATCCCGAATCCCCAGTACCAGCATCAGGGAGTGAGCAAATGGGCTCCCTGTCGTCGTCATCCAACAACCGCAATGCATGATCGTAGAGACTGTTTTGGCTGCGGGTGCATTTTCCATTACAAGCCAAAAGATGGAAAGGAGTATGGAGGTACCCCGATTGAAAGAAAAACTAAAAGGTTTTGCAGCATACCTCTAATGTAGGACTAACATAAGTAAAACCATCCCAGAAAAACTGCGCAAGGTTATGTGCCCTTTTAAGTTGTCGAAGTCAGTCGTCGCTCTAGCCCAGAAGAGGAACCGCAAGCCCAGCTGCAAGGAAACTGTCATCCAGACATCTCCACGTCTGCACGTAACCTATGCAGCAACGGTTAAAAGAACACCATCGTTGAAGAAGAGGGCACCATATGACTCTCCTTCTCAAGGCAATGATGTAGTCTGGTGGCAGGCAAAGAAAGCCAACAGAAGAAGCGGCGGACTCCAAGACACGGAGGATAATGGCACCCTACGGCGACTGAAAATGGACCTAGAGAAATTCGTCAAAAAGGGAAATAAGGTTGAGACGTGTTTGCCCAAACCGTTAAAACCAATTCGTCCGGACTCTAGAACTGAAGCATATAGGAGATTGCGTATGTAAGATACGTAAAAACGCTACAGGCATTCTACTGCTAGTCTTTGATCGGAAGGATCACAAGAAAACTGGAGAACTCTGTTAGAAGGTCCAGGCTAAATTTGAGAATTTCGCTGAGGTGTCTGGTCAAACAAACATGAGGTCAATCGAGCTGAAAAATGTAGTTGAGTTCACTGTAGCTGAAGAGATCTATGAGGCTCTCAACTCTCAAGTTGAGGAATAATAAAAAAAATAGAACACAATATGGTGAAGTCAATCCGAAATGCATATGGAGAAACAAGGACAGCCGTTTTGGTATTACCTGCTCAGGTGACACTAAAGCTACTGGAGAAGGGTAAACTGAGAGGTGGTAGGGTCAACAGCCGAGTGAGAAAGAAAACAACTCTCACAAGATGTTTCAAATGTCTAGGTTTCGGACATGTAGCATGACTGTGTAAGGGCCTGAATAGATCAAAATAATTTCCTAGGTGCGGTGGTTAAGATCACATTGCAAGGTACTATAGGGAAATCAAAACTCGTTGCCTTCTATGCAACGGGGTTGTTGTTGAGGGGCATCAAACTGGAAGCTACGCTGGTTGAGTGTACCAGCGGGCGATGAAAGGAATATCTGAAAGAAGAAAATGAGGTTTCTACAAGTAAACCTCAATCATTGCGCACAAGCTTAAGACCTCTTTTGGCATTTAGTATAGGAGAAGAATATCGATGCAGAAATCATCTCTAAAACATATCGCGACATCCAGGGTTCAAAGTCTTGGCTACCGGATAACACTGGTTTAGCTTTATGGTTTCGGGAAGATCTTTTCATCCATGAAATACAACCAGCAAATCGTAAAGGATTCGTGTGAACTAAGGTTGCAAATATTTGTGTCCACAGCATTCATGCTGCACCAAATACCACATACAACGGCTTTTAACATTTCTTGGATGAAATATTCGATGAACTTTGAGGCAGATATCTTATCGTAGTAGGAGGAGACTTTCATGCATGGTGTACTGACTGGGGCAGTAGAACCACAAACAGACGAGAGGAGTTTGTCTTGGACACCTTATCCGTGCTAGATATTGTCATAATGAATGATGGTTTTTTCCCGGCTTACTTACTTTCCCAAACTCGATTATGCGGTATGCAGCATCTGTCTAGTCATTGGCTATGGAGAAAACAAGATTACAAGATGATCGCTACCTAGGCAACAATGACGTAAAAAATAGCCAGTCCACTCCGAGTGAAGTAATGCCTGGTGGCAGCTCCGCGCGAGGTATAATTGGAATACCCTCATAGTTCGGGTTGTTAGTAGGTAGTAGTCAGAGGACAATCCCACAGTACCTCATCGGTAGTCATGAGAGACTGGCCTTTGAGAACTGCGTCCAGAAGGCCAGTCAATGCATTTTTCTACCCTTGATAAAATATATACAGGTTCACTATTTATACAGAGCCTTGTCAGTTTTATTTCTCCTTTTTGACATATTAGTAAGTGCCTGATTAGGTTTAATAGATACCGAATTCTTGAATAAGGTGTCTGCATTAGCACTTATCAAATCAAGTCAAAAGGGTTCATCAAATTGTAAATATTGAATTTATAATATTGACATATATAATTTTCTTTGACCACGGGGGTGAGCTCATAAATTCGTTTTCGGCGAAAGGAACTTTGGAACTTTACCTATTGTAAGAGATTTGGTTTAATATGATATTACAACTTATTCTTCTTAAAAAAATTATGAATCAAAAAGACCTATTTTTTGAATAGGAAAATCGTCGCGCACAACTTGAAATGGAATAATTCTGTCATTCATATTAAGATCTCTATTCAGGTATAGGTTTTGTATAAGCCCGTTTAAATGTTAAATAACAAAAAGATTATTTTGATTTTCAATGTGCAAGATCTGGGCCAAAATTTCATTCAAGAGTTTACAATCTTTCGAGAAATGGCCAATAATACACTGGACGTTTGACTGGCTGGTCATTTTTGGCTTAACGTGTTTTGTGACGCCAGCGTTGTGAGCGCTCAACAGGATCGAAATATTCTCTTTCAACTCGTCTAGCTACGTTAATGATATTGAAGAAGATTAGGAGCTAGTGTATTCTTGTCCTTAAAGCGAATCGAATGATAAAATGCGTAACGCTTAATCCTTCACCGAATCGAGTTTTTTAACTATGAATAAAGTCATTTATAGATTTATGATTTGTCATTTCACAATCGTAATACCCCAGCGCCAGACTGCTCAATTAAAACAATAAATAAAGAATCTACACCGATTCTTAAACTATTCGCAACATGTTTAATATGCCTACTAAAATCTTCAACGGGTATATTATTTTCATTAAATTCTGGTAACCCGTCGTGGGCATTAAGAGCTTTTAAGCAACGCTGTTTTCTTGTATATCCATTTTGTTGTATGGTCACGAGATTAGGGCAACCGATTAGTAGCACAGTGATACGCTGATATATTTCTGTGTCAATCCTGTCAAAGTTTGCGAGACTTATGCGTTCTGTATGAGAGATATTCGAAACAGAATCAACGTTCTCCTCAAGGTGCCCGTCGACAGCTCGTGATGGGCCGTTCATCTCCAACTAAACGTTTGCGTAGGTGTTTTCGTTATTCTACATTTTTCGTTGATTTCGTAAATTTTTGTTATTAAAATTATTTAACTCGCCGAATCCTATTTCTGGAGATTCTATTTATTTATTTGCGATTGGTCAAGCGATGCTGGGTGACTCACGATAGTTGTCTAGCATTTTTATTGGCTTCTCTTTAGTGTAGTAATGGCAGTGACATGGCTCGCAGAAATGTTCCCTAAGTCAGTCTATCACTTCTCCTTAGAGGCGAGACTTGCGCGGTGTTGTGGTAGTGACGCGATTCTAAATTGCCAGAATCAAAGACAAAATTATTGTACGTCTATTCATTTAATATGGATGTACATTAATTTGCGGTTAGCAATCCTGGCTTCCTGGCACACTTCCTTCATAAATTGCTTATTAAACACTCGTATGAAGCTATCTTGTTTACGGTACCGGAGATTTATTATATAAAACATCTGTAACGTCCCGTGCTGAGAAGAAGCTGATTTATACAGTTGAAAGTGTCGATAAATAATAGACAAATTATTTTTTATTAATAGTATTATTCGAGCGAACAACCCTGTACAGTATATACGTGTGTCATGTAATTCAGCGGATAATATGAGTCGTACCGATAATGCCGATACTTGCATCAATTACTTCACAAAACTCCAGGTTAAAGAATATGTTCGATGAGTGCATACTTCGCGTTGTTTATTGAAGAAGTGAGCTGCGTCTCCTGATGAGAGGAGATATTTATAATTTCCTAAATTAACGTTTTGCCACAAGCATACGCGTCTGTTTCCCCGCCAGTTTAAAAACTCGCGGAAAATGATTACCATCATGAAATATATTTCATGATGGATATTTATAACAATCGATCAAACGATACGAGAATAACGACGTCCGATTATTTCGGACATAATAAACAGCAATTCAAAAAATATTTGGTTTTTGCAATTTTCCATGAAATCGTCGTTAGATTTAAGCATTTTCACGCTTTTCAGACAGCATGTATGTTTGATTTATTTGATCTGATCATAACTTTTATCGAAAGTGTCTTATAAGGTTTTATTGTTGAACCTACACTCATCCTTCCGCGCAGAACCTGTCACGAATTTAATTTAAATAACCGAAAAATTGTAAGAATTTTCAACGACGCAGAATTCCACAGTGTTTAGCAAACACTCATAAACCATTGGGATTTTTCAATTTATTACGTCCTATAACGTATGGAGTTATTACGATTTTGGAAAGTCTTTACAAAACTAAATGATTATTGATATTTTTTAAATAGTTTTAAGATGAATAAACAAATTTTTTACACGTTTTTCATAAAAATATTGACTAGACAATGTTAAATTGCTATCAAATGGTTTTTTTCTTTTCTAACGTGAATAAATATAATTTGATAACATAATGCTTCATTTATCTCTAATTCGCAGAACATCTTAGATAAATAATTAATAAATAATATTTTTATAATAACAAATAAGTATTTTTTCAGACATTATATACAGAACATTGGATTGCTTATTCCAAACAAATCTAGTTGTATTTCATCTTTAGGTTGGATAAAAAAATGTGTCATCGTACATATTAGTTTGACAAAGTATAATTTTATTACATTTTTACTTTTTCAGATTTTTTATCTTGTTTTACATTAACAAATACATTTACAGATTAATTGAAGAATCTAATATGTGTTTCGCATTTATTATTCTATTTGACATGTCGCTCTGTGCAGGTGCACTGACATTTTCTATTTATACTGTAATTAATGATATTTATTCTATTGTATATTCAACTATTATGAAAATAATATGGATATAGATCTTATGTTAGGATCGTAGATCATAAGATTAATAATTTTTTAATTTGTATACGTTTTTTACAACTAAATAATTCGATTTATTTAAACATTTTTGAACAGTAATGTTTTTCTAAAGGCCAAATTATGGTTTATTAGAAATCTGATGTATAATAATTGCAAATAATAAGCATGTATTCACGTGCATCATGTGCGAAAGAATCTTAAATAAATTTGTATCCTACATTTGCGAACGAAATATTCTGATTTATTCTGAACAGTTAAGGCAAAATTAAATACTCTTTATATACTAATTGATTCGAAGTATTATGAACTAAAAATTTAAATAATTGTTGACGAGTTGATTCTATCATACTTGACTTCTTTTCTATTTTACATACATGATAAAATGTATCAAAAACACAGTAAAATCAACTGATAATTGTCAGACAAATTTTTCACTTAAAACAATTTTAAAGAAAAATTAATAATTTTTGTTAGTCTTTACATGAATTTTCTTTTCAATTATTATATATTAATAAGAAATAAGTAAAGTGACACTGTGGCATAGTAGGTAAGGCTTTGTGAGTTTAGAATCAGGAGGTCGATTCTCACCAAGCGATATTTTTTCTTTCTATTACGAAGTGAGCACGAGGAGGGCCTATTTTGGGTTTGGTATCCTAGCCTACACAACATGAATGCGTGGTCTACATCCCAGAATGGGTTTTCTTATACGCGAGTTTTCTACATCTTACAGACATGGCCTGGGCAAATGCAGGATGTGTGAAGAGGGGAAATAGAAAATCAAGGAGGAAGGTATAATGTAGGGTGAAAATGAAAAATTCGAAATCAGAGAAAAAATAGAAAGAAAAATGTAGCACACGGAAATAAAGGTTACGAAAACGCTGTCGGGCTACGGTGTGCAAACCCACAAACTTTTTATAAAATTAAATAAGAAATAATTGAATTTAACTAAATATAGTAAAAAAGAAAAAAACCCAACTGAGATATTCTAATTTTGAAAAACCACAAGTCCTATGTACCTGATATAAGTACTTATCGCACATAATTTAAATTTTCAACAGCTTCATACTTTCTAAGGATAACTTTCAATCGATATGCAAATAACAATGAATCTTACCGGGTTACTACCTTGATTTCAGCTTAGGTAATGTTTCCAAAGAGTAGAAGATAGCCTGTCATTATTGAAATCTTCCGAAAGGATTTGTATTTTTCAGCTTTTCTAATTATAGAGCGTTTCAAAAATGGAAAAATTATTTTTGTTTTTTTATAAATATGTATCGCTACTTGAAAAACCTTAGATCTAAATTCTAAATAACTATTTTTAACTGTATAACGAGAAATCATATTTATAAGAATGACTCTCTAAAAAAATAAGTCTTGCAAGTTAGTAAACTGTCCGAAAGATGTCATCCTACTTTAAGTTTCTCAAATGAAAATGAATGGAAAGCTTAAAGCCAGATTAATAGCTCGATTTTTTTAACACAAATGAAGAGAAGATTACGAGAAAAACATTTTGCACGGTAGCATGCCACGTCTTCAATAAACTAATTTTGAGTGATGTAGCGTCAAAGGAATTAAAATTAGTTTAATTTACAACATTCTTATATAGGAATTTAAATGAAAATATCTACACGTTCCCGTCTGACAGGTTGAGTAACAGATTCGAAAAAATCTTATCAAACTGAATCGAATTCTAACGAGATGGAACGGAATGATCATAAAATAGTTAAAAATCGGACTAATTAACTCAGATAACGACCTGTGAAAGTACTATTACTAGAACAGAAACATCTTGCTTATTTTTCTTTGTAGATGATGGGCTAGCAATTGGCAAGGATGTTGATGCAATCCACAAAATTCTGTATAAGATCAACAAAGAATTTAATATCACATTCAACAATTAAATCCAGAATAAATGGTTATAGTTGAGTCAAGTTTCACTTAAACCAGAATGTATCTTCATAAATCAACCTACGACTTTTTTCTGACCTTGATTTTCCCTTAGTATTGAGCCTTTTATGTCATATAAGTGTAATATAGTTAATAAGATTTCAATTGTTTGCAACTAAGAGAAATATTTAATGTGTGATTTTCAATAAGTACCAACAAAACAAATTCAATGAACTTAACAGCCTCAACTATGTATTTGAAAAACATAGTTGAACCTTTGATAAAAAGCAATGATCCATTGATTAAGCAATTCAAACTAATTTAGTCAGCATTAAAAGACTATTATCACAATTAAATATTTGTACAATTAATTCAATTAAAGTGAAATTCCAACTTTGTTGAATAATAATACATTTCATGTGCAGGGATTATTTTTGTATATAAAATGTAAATCGTTACTTGAAACCTGGGTGAGGAAGGGAACCATAAGACGAAGTTAAGCTCAAAATTACATTAAGATAATATAACCATAATCAAGCAGAAGAGCAAGAACGTGCATGAAAATTAATATTTTATTAACACAATTTATAATTTAAAATTTCAAGGTTTAGTGCAACAAGTATTGCCACGTAATGTAACTGATCACGAGAAGATGCTTCCTTTGAAAAGTTGCTGTAGGAGCCGCACGGATGCCGAAGGGCTATTCATAGATGTAGAATTTCAAAAAGGATTTCACTTCCTCGCAATTTTAGTGACATTAGTGGGAAATTCTATTTCAACGATACATAAGGATCGGTTAACACCAAGTTAAACAAAATTTTTTCAGCGGGAACACGAGGCGATGTTTATGAGTAAGCGGCAGAATGAAATTGAATTCTTCCAGAAAAATTATTTTAGATATGATAATGATAGTGCGTGTTTATAAACACAGACCTCAATTAGAAATACTAAATTATAAAATTCGAAATTTTTACTACACGATTTATTTTGATTGTCTCAAATGGATTTGATATCAGGATATTAATTTCAAACGGCCAATGTCTTCTAATTGTTTTCGTTAAGGTTAATTCAATCATTCATTTGTAACCCTGAGTATTTCAACACTAATAAAACTAAGTTTTAACTAATGCGATCTAGCATTGACATCTATCGAACAAGGAATAACTACGAAAAAAAAAATAAGTAAAAGATGAATCATTTTCTGGGTGCAATTCTTAGCCTGAATCGATGATAAATTTTTTATACTTCATAAACATTACTAAATAGATTTAAGTTTTAACGTAGATTAGCTGAATCGCCATTGGAATAAATGAATCATGAGCCACGGTAAAATGCTAAAATAAATTTTCATATATTTGAAAAAAGCGAACTTGGCTGGAATATTCTTCAGGGGAGACATAACTCTAACAGGACAATCGACTAGTAGAATTTTATTCTCGACAGACGAATCTTTTATATGTTATTCGCAGAAACAGCAATACGAAAAGTATGTACAGCCAAAGTAGAGTAGCAGATAGCCATGTCATTCATGGTTAGTCAGATGAGGTTTGTTGGATGAAGCATGTCGGAATGGAATCTTATATCATTAAAGCTAATCAATTTTTCACTCATCACGTTGATAGCATAGAAATGTTACAAAATACCTATAATGGTAAAATCAGCAAAGGGGAGATGCATATAAAGATACCGACAATACCATACTACACGACAATACTACAGACATACAAATGCCTCAACTATGAAAAAATTCAAACATTTTCACAAAAAATATATCAAGGACGAGTGTCATGATTGATGCCTAGATCAATAAAACCAGTAATACTTTATTATACGTCGGTAACATGCGATATGTTTCTACCACCGCCTATCCTTGAACTAAAATTAAATTAACAATTTTTATTAAGTTAGTAAATCGGTTTTATATATTTTTTTGTCATAATTTTCTGGATAAAAACTGAATTATGTTCCATTTTACTTTTTACGGAAGAATTGATGTATGAAGTGCAATAGACTAATCAATGCGACGTAATGCAATACATTAAACTTTTGCAAGTTCAAATTGTTCATAAGTATTTTACGTTTAATAAAATTACTTTATTGTGATTACTGTAATTGTGATTGAAGTTAAACTTCTCAATTTTGAAAATAATCAAATTCAGTTTCAATCTGTAGGTACCTTTTGTGCTTAATCTCAAATAAATACAAAATCTGAACGAACAAAGAAAAATATTTATTTTATACAATGACCCTAAAAATCGACAAAGGGCGTAGCGGAATAAGATATAAGCGAATGTGTCCTCAGACGCTTGTCTCCCCCCTCCCCCCTACAATAATTCGTTTTTTGCATAATTTAAACAAAAGATACACAATGTACTATCTTCGCAATTGTTGCATTATCCATTACTGGTAGAAAATTGCTATATGACTAATTTCATTTAGCTTTATATAGACATTTATACATAATAATTGTGTATTAAACGCGGGTAATAAACAATTTGCGAATAACATTCTTAACAATCAATATCCGTGCTTTGAATCGTTTAAAAATACATTCACCTGTCCAGTCCCATTTTCATTATATTACATGAAAATATGAATACTTATAATATATCATATAATTTCAGATGCATCTTATGTACGATTCTCCTGAATCAATTGTGATGATTTTACCAAATTTAATTGTAATGGTTGTTTTTGGAAGTGTAGTTTGCATTATAGGAGATAATCTCGCAGCAGAGACTGACAGAATCAAATTTTGTTTGTAAGTGTTCCTTCAAAGTTGTTTGGAAAACATCCCTTTTTCATACTTCTATCACTTATAGTTAAGCGCAATACTAATATTATCAACGTTTTAAAAAAATTGTTCAATAAAATTAAAAATATACTATATTGTTTCTCTCGTGGCATTAAAACAAAACTGGTTAACACCTGACACTTTTTATAAACAAAGGTGAATAAAAACATTAAAACGATATTGAAAGTTGTGTATGTATGTATGCCTGCGTCTATTTATTTTAAGATACTCTTTAAGAAATTGCGAGAGTTAATAAAGAATAAACGAGACTATAAATTTTCATTAATTTCCAACGGCGGGTATACAATTTTTTTTTCAAAATGTAAAATATATCATGTACAAAATCGAAAAAATGAACGTATTGTAAACATGGTAACGTGCTAAAAATTTTGTCAGATGAAAGAATTCAGAAAATTTTGTTCATTGCATTTCATCAAGACTATGAGTTTGTCAAAAGTGGTAAGTAGAGTTTTGAAGTCAATCTGTCATCATGGGTTTAAATTTAATTATTCACTTGATTCATTAAAGTAAGTTAATTTATTCAACAGTCCCCTTAACCAACACATATGATCAAAAAACTACCCTTCCAACGTGAAAACTTCTTGGAGTGTGACCTGAATTATTAAAGGAAATTGAACGTGCCAATAGGTCAAGAAAAAGAGACAAACTTCGTAGAAACTTTGTAGTCAAAACGAACGAGCTGATCGTTAAGAGCAATAATATAAACAACACAATAGGAACAACAATTCACATTTCCGATAATTTATTAGATCAAAATGCATTCGAAAATGCAATCATAATGAGAACAGATTATAAATTAAGCTAGTTTTTATTGTAACGCGACGCGCTGTCACGCTACGGACAAACGCGTCCGCAACCTCAGGTACCATCGGCGGGAAAATGGTTGATTGGCGCCAGGCCGCTTTGCAGAAAATAGGCCAAACTCGCTCTCGAATCTTCCGGCGTTTCCCTATTTCATCCAGCTTTAACCGTTACACCACGGTGATCAGCTGTTCGTCCGACAAATGTATTGTCCACAGCTGGACATCTAGCTCATCGGCCACATCTAAGAATAACCGCACACCGATACTATTTGAAGTGACGTTTAGCTGGCTTGATTCCGAGGCAGTACAACCCCCGTTTTCTACGGGAACGCGGGAAATCGCCCCACGATACTCCCATATCGCGGGAGCACGCGACAAGAGCGACATGCCCTGCGAACGTCTAATTCACGAATACTCTGATTTGTCTTCGGGCGACATCATAGAATTGCTTTCCGACGCCGCGCAACATCTCAAGTAAATTTTTCCTTTATCAGGCCCAGAAAAGCGCGGTAGAATTAACACAAAGAAAAAAAATACACCAAGGTTACGTTCAATACAAAACACAAAGCAAAAAAAAACAATTATACAAAACAAGAGAAGAGAAAAAAAAATCAATCATAATAGTCGGACGTAGCGGACAACCACGACCGAGGAAACAGCGCAAGCAGGTTCAAAGCGCAGCAAGCCAAACCACACAAAAGAAGACAAACAGCCATGTGAGTGCGAGTAGGATAAAGTATCATACACAAGGAATCAAAAACTCTCTCGCTCCATCTTTCCCGTACGGTCAGATCGTGCTTAAAGCACCGAAATGTGAACATAACGATAATTTACTATTCCCGAACAAGAACGGCGGAAATCTTGGTACCCCGGTTCATTGACTAAAAGTCCGAAGTGTTCCCGCACATCCACTAACACGTCGCGAAGGTCGTATGGAACAGAGCAAATTCTACCGCCTGAAACACTAACGATGGTTAACGCAAAGAAATAATGGTACCGTAGCAGTTGGTAGTACGGCTGGAACAAAGAATATTTCG
>JABFQD010004234.1:0-12060 GCA_022817045.1 Psix sp. ZL-2020 | reverse complement strand
AAATGATGAAAAGTGTCTTTCAGTATATTTATAATATTACTTTTTATTAATAAAAATTAATTACTAAATTAAATAGTAAAAAATTGTTTTTTATAATAAATGTATGTATGTGATTTACGTAAATATTGCAGCACAATAAAGTGTTACTTTTACATAAATTTTATGTAAACTGTTTACATAAAGTTTATACAAATTTTACATAAATCTGGCTATCAGGGAAGAATCTCGATAGCACACAGAAAAACTTTATATTAAACTTGGAAAAAAAATTCAAAATAAATGAACCTACTAAAACTATATTTGAAACAAATAAAAATATATAATTAAAATTATTTATTTGGTCTTAACAAATAATTTATTCACCTCATATAAACTATTTTATAGTTTTTTACAAAATTAAAGGTTTAACTGGAAGATTGAATATATCATTTTTTGTTTCAAAAAAATAATTCTTTTGACTCAAATAAATTATTGCATTGTTTCAAGACAAATTATTTATTTGCCTGAAAAAAATGTTTTATTAAGATTAAATGAATAATTTTTGATATTTAATAAAATAATGCATTTACTTGAAACATGATTTTATTGAAACTAATTTTAAATTTATTGGGATCATTACTCAAATCAATTATTTATCGCATTTATATTTATTCAACGTATATCTATTTGTTTTACAAAAATTAATCAATAAAAGACAAGGTAATATAATACAGTCCGCATTAGTATCTTACATACAAAGATGTCGAATCAGCTAAGGCTTTTACTTTAATACAAATAGTATTACTATTGAGATCATCAGTTCTTTGGATATCAAAAATATAAGAATTCGTCAAACAATAATGTTTTATATTTTTTGCACCCAAAATAGATGTGATTATTATTTAAGTAAATATCTTTGACTACTGCAAACACAGGAAATTCATTTTCCACGCTTACATCTAAAATGCATTCTTTTTTATACAATCATCCATTTTATTTTATCTAGGAATAAAAATTGCAACATTTTAACTATGGACGATTTTGAATTTGTAAAACTGTTGTCTTATCGCTACTGTTTACTTAATATTTATCCTGCTGTGATACAAAAATGCGATTTGTTTCATTTTTGTGCATGTTTGGCTTCAAACCTCATTGCCCAAAAACTTCGCAAAAGACCTTTGGATTCCATTATTCTATCATAATGATTGAAGAAATGGAATTTAGGCTTCAAAATTTCTTGTTTATACATTGGACAAAGTTGACAAGTATATAAGTGCAATTCGTGGTGTTCGTTTATCATTTTATTAAGAAAGTTGGCTGAACCTAATCGATATTTTGGTGCCAATATTATATCGCTGATATGACATAGTATTATATAAAGTTTCCACACTTCTAAATTTTCTGGGAATAAATCACCAATCATCAATCCAAAATTTCTGATTAAACACATCATTTCACAAGCTTTCATCGCTAGTTTCTTTTTATTAATTAACATTTCTTTAGTTATGACAGAGGTTTGTTTCCCATTTCAATGTAACCATATTCAAAATTTTATATTCGGTTATTCAATATCTCTAATGTGATTTTTGGTAAAACATATCACATATACATTTTAATATATGTAGGTCAGCTACATATATTAAATAATAAATTATAACAGTCATGTCATAATTCGAGATACCTTCTAAATAGTCGTGCATAATATCTGTTCCGCTATTTTCGATAACATGAAACGAAGGTTTTAATTCCATACGCACTCTTCTTTAATTCCTGCCGCTTCGGGTTTGCTAAGCAAAACGTCCTGTCTGTAATTCAATTTTGTTCGTAATATATCAATATCCTCAAGGCAGTTTTGTAACAAACTTCTTTTATGCATTTTGCAAATTTGATAGAAATAGTTTTCTGCATAATTAACAAAACCTAGTGTTTCATCTAGACCTGAATTGTCTCCCACAATCAGTAATAAAAAAAGATAAATCTGTTTTTCTTTTTTATCTTTTAATTTTATAATGATTCCGTTTTCTTCTAAGAATTGCAATTCATCTATCAATGCTTTAAAAATTAATTATCTTTTTTATCACTATAATGAACAAAATAGGGCCAAAAAAATGTTGCAGAGTCTAAATAAATATTTCAGTGGGAAACGGTGTAAACTAATCTATCTAGCACCAATTGTGTGAACACCAGAATGAGTTCCGATCGCATTGTTTACGTTACATTCATCATAAAATTAAACTACAGGTACGACAAATCTACTTGGAAATAGTGTCAATATTTCATTCCAAAATAGACTGTGACATATACTATCTACTATATTATCCTATTTGAGCTCAGTCGAATTAAGAAAAGAAAAAGCCAAATCGTATATGCCATTATATTCAAAAAGTGCAACAAAAAGATGTCGGAGCTGTTAATATAACTGGGTTAGGTTAGATTTTGAAACCATTTTGTGTCATTTTTTCATCTATGCGTTGATTAACAAATATCTTTTGAGGCCAGATAACTAAATTAAGATTTTGCAAACTTTATTGTGATATGTTTTCGCTGATATTCAGTAGAATTATTTTCAAATGGTTTATTAAGAAAATTCAAAATTTGTTGAAATCATTTTGATGTCTCGTCTGTTAGCATGACCATTTTTTCAAACATGAGAGAAATACCAGCTGACAAATTAGCTTTATCACCAGTTATTGATTGAATGACTGTTCGTGTTAGAGAACGATTAGCATACAATTTGTGAAAATGGTTATAGACTATTAATTGACTGAAATTATTTAAATCGAAATATTTCTCTGGAATCACTTGTTCCGCTGACTGAACTTGAATTAATGTCCGAAAAAGTTTCAGGAGGATCGATTATATCGATCTCGTTTAAATTAAACTATCAAGCGGTTTTGGGGTTTCAGCGAGATTCATTCCATTAGGAATTCCTAGACTTATTTTATACGTCTCATCAGAAATAGAGTTACAGATTATGTCTCGATCGTTGCTGCTCTTTCACATAGAGTCTTTTAAAACTTGAATATATTTGGTATTGTCTTTTATAATTATTTCTTGTGCATTTAAAAGTTGGACTGTTGAAAGAAAGTTGATTTGACAATGAAAGCACGTATGTACCATTTTCAGAAGTTAACGCACAACTTTAAAATACAACTCAAAAAGCACATTAACATAAATTAAAAAAAGTGAGGCGTATAACATACAATTTATATTTTATTAATTGAAACTATCGTTTATACGAATATAATAATTAGCAGCATATTTAATGTTAAAGCAAATGAATTACAAAGCGCGACACAAAACGTAAAAAACAATTAGAATCGAAAATGACTTCCTAATAATTATTTTCGATGATAAAATAATTATGTATGTATACAACTTTCCGAAAATTACTAGTTTTATCGTATCACTAAAGAGAAAGTGATCATCAGATGAAAAATTATTACTACTCTTTACGAATCACATAGAAAATCAGTCTCAATAATAACATAAAATGTGTACTAATCAAAATTAGTTTTGAACATTAAATTTATAAATCATTTAACATTAAAAACATTTAAAATTTCAATTTAGGTTTATAAATCATTTTTTATTCCAGCCGCCCGAAAAATGATCCTTCTCGTGCCTGTTTAGCGGACGAAAAAGTAACGTTTTCCGGCCCGAGAGTCTATGTATTTTTTTTCGTCCACCGAGACTTAATTTTCGCCTGCCGAAGCTAACTTTTCGCTGGCTGGAGCTAACTTATCGCTCGTTTGCTTTAAGTTTTGCTCGCTGCAAGCATGGACTGCAACATTGTAATATTTTCATGTTTCATATTTTTATTATTATTTCTCTTTTCTATTCTTTTTTTCACGTTTAATTGATATCATTTTTTTATTTATAAAATTCACACAATATAATTGTTTTTTTTTATTATTTGTATACACATTTCGGTCGAAAAAGTTTGCTGTGTTGTCTTTTTACTTTTTTTTTATTTGGCATTTGGGGGTTTCATTCTTGTTATTTAGTTTTTTTTCTATTAATCCATCTTTGGCCCTCGAAGGACCATTTTTCTTGGACGACTAGCAAGCATTTGCTCGGCTAAGCTGGGAATAGTACCTTGGGCGGCCGGAGGGAACCTCGGTTCCACTCCCCGCTTGCCTCGCTAAACGCTTGCGTTTCGCGCTTGATATTTAAATAACTATAAAATGCTTATCACGTTGGTTTAAAGCGAATCATGTTTCGAGTAAATATTGAAATAGAAGCGCTGAATGAACATCCAAATGTCACAGATTTTGATAGAGTACTGAACGTTTAATACATGAAAACATTTGAATCATTCGTCAACTGCTTTAAGAATGCTTTCCACTTTGTAAAAAAATTTTCAACGACGACAAAATATGCGGCTTGTGGATCTTCGACGGATTTCCCTAGAATCACTATGCTAGGTTGCATAGGATATTCGAATTTGTATATTTTTTCTCGTCGAACGTCCAGTACTTTCGTTATTTCTGATTTCAGCAGGAACAATAATAACACAATTAAATTCATATGCAAGAAATGTCTCTCTATTAAAAATGAATAATTAAAACAAGAGATTATAAAACAGAAAAAAATTAAATTATAAATAAAATATTTGTTACTGCTTTGCACAGAATAAACGCTTCTTGGCATTTAACTATCGTTGGTTTCCAGGTCGTCTCCCTTTCTTCTTTCCTATGGAATGAAGCAGAACTGGTAACAAGTGCAGAATTGAAGCATCATTATAACCTGAAAAGAATTGGAAATATATTTACTGAAAAATTAAATACTGGTGTAAAAAATTTGGTTTTTAACGAAATATTCATTTCCATTCGAAATCGCTTCATCTACAAGTGAAACAATGCTTTTTACTACGTTCAGTTTTATGTATTGTGCTGTTTCGATTTCAGAATTTGGTTAGCCGACCAGAAAAGATGAATCCTTTTTTTTATGCAGCACACTAAAGTCAATAGCTATCTATAATGGAAAAGTTCGAAATACACTAAAATAATGCGTCAATAGACATCAGTTCTTTTATGTTATTTATATCTTTAATTTAATTGTTTCTTTGTTTGTTCATTTAAATTATTTGTTACCTTGTATAATTTATTGTTTTATTTTATTAATACTTCAAACAGGTTATACTTACTAAATCAGAAACTGAAGGATTTTTTAATAGAGGCTAATCTAAAATGATATCTTTTCGGCTGTATCCCTCTCCTTTAAGGAGATTTTGTAATTGATTTGGTCAAGTCAACTTTCAAAAGTCACACACTTTAGCCCACAGTTCTGCATAATGATTTAAAAAAGTTTTTCTTTTCTTTGTAAACATCATCAGGTAAAAGGTCCACTGAAAATTACCAATTTAATATACATGTGAAGATGAATGTTGTTTTTAGTATACTTCGTTTGATACGCTTATTTTTCTTACATTTTTCTGTGCCACTAATTGTATTCTTCACCTCTTTGTACCTTTTTTTTTATTAGAAAAATATTTCAATGCAGTGCAAGAGTTTTTGCATCTAAAAGGCAATTTTCCCTTCGAAATGAATTGTAATTTATCAGCATTTATGGAGGTACATAATAAGTTCTCTGAAAGTTAAGAGAATATATTAAAAATCATTACTCACATTGCTCCGCAAAGGCGGATTGGAGTTACGCAAGTGAGCCAGCAATCGGCCTGAATTGCTTGAGCACATTTCACCCGAAAACCATGGTCTTGCTCTTGACCATATGATTCAGAGCGATGATTTTCTCAAGATTCTCGGGCTCATGTGGGATCCATGTACGGACGTATTCCGACCGCAAATTTATGATTTCAGTCATCACCAAGAGAACAATTTTTTCCACTATTGCCCGCTGCTTCGACCCACTTGGCTGGCTCAGCCCAGTCCTGGTCATTGCCAAGATGTTGATGCAATCGCTATGGAAGGAGGTTCTCGATTGGGACGGTTCACTTCCAGATACACATCGGGACGAGTGAGTTAACGTCTACACGTCCCTTCCTGAACTGAACTCCATTCTCATACCTCGCTAGAACCATCTCGGTCCCGGTACTCGCTCAGGCTGAATTAATCGGATTTTCCGATGCATCCATGATGGCCTGTACTGGCACCGTGTAATTGCGCACAGTGTCTCAGTCAGTAGAGGTCAAGGTGTCCTTTATGAGTCGTACGAAGGTCGCACCTATTAAACAACTCATCATTTGTCGTCTGGAGTTGTGGGCGGCCACGCATCTAGCGCGCTTGCTGAAGTCGGTACGATCACTGCCAATGCTCAACAATCGTACATTGCTAATCTGTCAGTATTGTATTGGCCTGATTGAGGCGCCAATCTAGCCACTGGCAAACTTTCTTTGTCAATAAAGTCACTTAAATTCACTCGATTCTTCTCAACGTGGAATGGAGACACGTATCCGGAATTGATCTGCTCTCTCACGGGGTTCACCTTAAGCTCCTTCATAATGAACACATTATGATCTGATCCGGATGGCTTGAAGTTTGCGACATGATTGTCGTCCTGGCCACGATTGCTACGCATTGTAGCCCGACTATTTCGTTGGGCTACAACGATAAACGGATCCGACAGATGTGCTGAAGCACATCTGTCATGAAGACATTCAATTGATAAGCGTATTAACCGCTAGTGAGATTCAGCACGCAAACTTCAACAGCTCTAGCTGCACCTGTTCCCTTAAGAGGTTGTTTGCCTAATAATGAGAGTTGCATTACCTAAAAAGAATCCATTATTGAGCTTAAGCCCCTTCTTAGACCCGGAGGGAACGCTTCGAGTCGTTGGACGACTAGACTACTTTTCAGTTTCAGAGTTCCAAAAACATCAGTTAGTGTTGCGCGCTCATCCAGCTACTCCCTTGATGGTGAGGCACTTACTTAAAAAATGCCTTCATTGAGGGCTCACCTTCTCTCTAGCTACCATTCGTGCGGGATTCTGAATTCTCCAGGCCAAAAAACTTGTACGCAGTATCCTTCTCGGTAACCAGTTCATGGGATCCCTACCCCGTCCTCGCATCCTACGACCTGTTAATGCCTTTTTGGATTGTGGTGTTCATTACGCTGGACCAGTATCAGTGAGGATGGTGGGAGGCCGAGGATTTCGTTCTCACCCGGCGTATATCGCGTTATTCTTTTGCATGGTTAAGTCATCCACTCGAGGAAATTGTGTTTGCATATTCGACCGCTGCATTCATCGCTGCTTTTCACCAGTTCTCGTTTTGACACGGTCTTTCTGGTCATATATATAGCGATCAAGAAACGAACTTCCAGGGAGCAAATGTTGCTGATGAATTTCCATCACTGGAATCGATGTTACAATCTTGAACAATGGGAAGAACATCTTTAGATGCTTGACGATCAATTCTGTAATGATACATAATAATAATGATAAAACTAAAATTTGTGAAACTAAATGTATACTATTTTGAATTTTACTTGGCGGAGGCATGTTCTCTAAATATGAATGATTAGAATGGTGATCAGAGAAGATTTTCATGACTATTTATAAACTGATTTGGCTGTGAAATTATAATATATATCTTCAATTTTAATATTGCTTTATTATTTTACTTTTATCGTACAGTTTTATATTAGTAAAATAATAAATAATATAACAATTTATATAATTTAAATTATACATTGTTAATAATGACAAGTTTTGATTTTTGTATAAATAAATATACAACTTAAAATTAATATTCTTAATTTACCATTTTTTGCACAGGCTGCATCATTTTCTTTTTCAGACATTTTAATGCTGGTTCTATAAAATAAAATGTTTTATATAAGAATTGTAATTTATCTTCAGTTTTAAAATAATCTCAAATCAACGACTACTTACAGAATGACAACAAAGTGACAGCTTAGGTTTTGAACATGTTTTTTATTGGACACTCTACAAAATAGAATGGTTTTTATTAGAAAAAAATTATATCCAAAATAAAAATAATCTTTTGTTATAGAAAACCTAAGTAAATTCAACATTTACACTAGATTATAAATAAAATGAGAGGTTAGTTTGTTTGTAAAACAGTAAAAATAATACTATGAACTATTTAATAGTTCATTCATTTAGTTTTCATTCTTTTAGTTTTAAAACTAATTAATACAATAATTTTATATTCTTTCAAATATTGAATAATAATAGTACTTACAATCATCAGCACTTTATTTGCCACTTTTTCAAACGACGTCATGAAAACCACCACAGTCTACATACTATGAACTTCGTACCGTGATTTTTTCAAAAATACTTTGCTAATTATTTGCATCATTTCATCTAGATCATACTGTTCGGAATCCGACCCGCAAATTTTTTTTGTTTATTTTTTTAAATAAATTTTGTTTTTAAAAAATTTTAAGTCATTAATTTTATTTCTACCGGTATTCAATTCTTCTCTCTACCGCTTCTTATCTTGAATCCCCACTCCGCAGTATGACAGGCTGCGCGTCCGATCGGCGCATTGGCATTGCTTGATTTCGAGTACTTGCCCGCAGTAGCTGTCAAAATTAGTGCCGTTTTGGGCCTTCGTAGCGCCGGAGGCATATTCGCTCGCTGTCTTATAAAGTGACAACTCGTCACAGAGGGTGGCCAAGTATTGGCTATCCACCTTTATTCGCTAAATTTAGTGACAACCTTTTCCTATTTTCTTTTCGAGGCTTGAGATTGCCTGGCTTGACCGGAAATCTCGCCTATCTTGCACCACTGAGGGTTTCGTAGCGGCCGGTGTTCCTATTCTGTCATTCAACGAGGAAAGGGTTTATTTTATTCGTTTGATTATTTAATTGTTTTATTCGTATAAGTGTTGTCTGCCGTGGAAGCAACTCCCTGGCTTGTATCATTTGCACGTGGTTGAAGTGTCGTTGATAAACGACCTCCCACAATTGTTAATAAATTTAAACTTTTAAAATTAAAATTAAAGTCACACGACTAGCGTGTTTGTTTTGGTTTAAGCCGTCCTTGTTTGCTCCACCGGTCGGAACTCGGTGCTTCTCAAGCTCGTAGGCTAAACTCAAATTTAATAATTTGGAGCACTTTTCTTCATTTTATTTTCTTATCAGCGTTATCTGTTATCAGACCGTTAGCTGATTTTAATTTCAGAATTTCATGTCCTATTATTTTTGGCGTCTGTATACGTCTTTGTTTTTCATGTCGAAAGACCATATTTGCGAATCTTTCTATAATATTCATCATTTTCGCGTTACTCAGTCGTCAATTCTGGTAGCAGAATTTTGCATCATACCGTATGCGCAGAAGGTTGCGCAGTAGGTATGCGCAACAGGTATGAGCAGTAGGTATGCGCAGTAAGTATGCGCAGTACGTATGCGGAGAAGGTATGCGGAGAAGGTATGCGCAGTAGGTATGCGCAGTAGGTTCGCGCAGTACGTATGCGCAGAAGGTACGTGAAGTGCTACTGCGCAGAAGGTACGCGAAGTGCTACTGCGCATGCGCAGAAGGTATGCGCAGAGTCACTGCGGATGCGCAGTATGTATGCGCAGTACGTATGCGCAAAAGGTATGCGCAATAGGTATGCGCAGTAGGTACGCGCAGTACGTATGCGCAATAGGTATGCGCAGTAGGTACGCGCAGTACGTATGCGCAAAAGGTATGCGAAGTGTTACTGCGCATGCGCAGTAGGTATGTGCAGAAGGTATGCTTAGAACGTATGCGCAGAGTCACTACGCATGCGTAGTAGGTATGCGCAGAAGGAATGTGCAGTAGGTATGCGCAGTAGGTATTCGCAGAAGGCATGCGCAGTAGGTATGCGCAGAAATATGCAGGGAAAAATATTACTTCCAGAACACATATTTTTTGTAATGGATTATTACAATTCATCATTTTTAAAAGAAAATGGAAAAAAATTGTTTTTCGATGAAAGCCAAGTTAAGCTTAATAAAAAATCCTATTGCAGTTTCTTAGTTTTTTTAGTGTTATTGAGAAAAGTCATACAGTCTTAGTCAAACACGAATTCAAATAAAGCGGATTAAGTATAGCACATTAATGGCATGGCATTAGCATGTCTATGACGCTTATGGTATGGCTATGGTACAGCTAGGCAGAGTAGTGGCATGATAATGGTACTTCTGTTCTTTTGGAATCTTCATAACCGATGTTTGACTAATTTGATCTTGGCTTTCGTAGTAGAATTATGAACATCGTCTTAGTAATTCAATTAATCCACCAGAGACTTTATTGCAAATAATTGTAGGTTTACCAGATCTTGGTTGATCTGAAGCAGATCCGGTTTTTTTAAAACGGGAATTAGTAAGGTATATTTTTGGTTAGAAAGTTGACGGTCTATAGGAGATAATGATATTGATGTGTATACTTTAGGGATGAATTGTTGGAAAATTCAATAATTAATTCATCAAATCTTATAAGTTGATATATTTGATTTTCTCGGATCACGGGGAGCAGGACTTTTCTAACCATTTTTAAATCTTTAGGATGACAATTACACTACACAAGATCGTTTTTAGTAGCGTGTTCGCAATCTTTGAATTCAATTTTAGGATCAAATCGCTATGAATGATGTCTTATATTTGTAAAAAATTGTATTCAGAAACACACGCTGTTCACCGTACACTTAATGGCTTCTTTTGTTTATTTACCAAGATTAGATCTTCTAGCGACAAATTTAATGTCTCTGAATGTGTCACTTATGTATACAGTTGTGAAATCTTCATCTCATTACAGCTAGAGCATCTCGCTATGTTTAATTGTTAGAGGTTATGTCTTTATTTTGCTTTATTTTCATTATTGATTTTTATGATATGAGTCTATTCTTAGTAACATATCGGTAAAATTCTGAGTTTTTTTTAGACTAAACTGATAACTTGTATTACTTTTGCGTCATATGCATGCAATGGAATCAGACCATAAAGTGAGAGCCGAAGTGCTCGCAATGAAAGCAGACCAAGCAGTGAAAATACAGAATTAAAAAAATGGTTGTTGGACTTTTCGGCGTACACAAGAGGCAATTGATTTCCGATAACGTTATATTGCAATGTTTCCACAATTTTTTTATACATAAACACTTTACCAATTTTCAAATACTTATTTTCATTTATTATTTTAGAACGTTTTAGCAAGAGTTATTCTTAATTAGCCTTTTTTCATTCACCTTTGATGTTACAGCAATTTGAAATTGTTCAAATTGAAGTTTAAATCCCCCCCTCCCGCTCTCCATCAGAGGTTAGGGGGTACTCACTCTTATCAATATTGATAAGTGTTTGTGATCGTGCAGGAGGAGTTGTGTTGACCGATTGACTTATTTTTATATTATTTTGAATAAATCGTGTTGATATGATTTGAAATTTTTTTAGTTCATTTTTCATGTTTAGTTCATATAATTATTATTATCATGTGTCGTGAAAAAAGGGGGAAAACGTTTCTCCCCATCATAACAAGAGTTTATAAAAGCACAAACAATTGTTATCGAGACTTGTTGTTCAATATATGTTAATAATTTGAGACGTTTAGTTAGTTTAGTTAGTAGCAGCATTATTAGTTAGAGACCAAACAAAAGAAGTAATCAGGTTTAGATAATTTTTTGAAATATTTGATTTAATTTGAGCATTGAGTATATAGTATTTTAATTTGTATTGATAGATTACAGTTATTCTGATTTATTTACTTGTATACTGTTGATATTTGTATTTGTTTGTCGGCAATCGAGAGTTCTCGGCACTGAAATTGAGGAGTCTCTCACTCAAATAATTCTTAAATAGCTAGAAAAGGTATCCTGCATTTTATACAGAAGCAAAGTTTGCATTGGGTGTTCGATAAATTATTAAAAACAGCGTTCTGTTACAATGATTATAATTAAATTTGTATTCTCTTGATATGTCTGTGGTCAGCGTCAAAACCTCAAAATTAGAATTCAAATTGATCATTTAATCCGCTTATTGTATTGAGGTGTGAAATCGTTAGTAAATAAGAAAAGAGAGAAAAGAGAAATGAATTTAAAAAAAGGATAGAGGGAAAAAAGAAAAGATTGAAAATAAGTAAGAAAAGAAGAAAAAATTTAACTAATTAGAAAAGAAAAAAGTAAAATTGAAAAAACAT
>JABFQD010004233.1:0-12064 GCA_022817045.1 Psix sp. ZL-2020 | reverse complement strand
TAAATTTTTAATCCATATAATATTAAAATAAATATATTTTATTTCTTTTATCAAACATATACTTTAATGCTCGTTACTTGACAATTATTTTAGTGGATCAAACAATGTGGAAGAATTATAGTCAGATGCTACATAAAAAAAATAAAAAAGATCGTGTCATTCAATATTGAAGTGCTTGAAGATGGACAATAACGAACTTCTTGAGCATGAATCCCTGGACGATGGATATCGGAAATTACATTCAGGCTATGAAAAGGACTTATAATAGAGCAGGACAATATGGATAAATAATGTCGAGAAACAAAGACATCTGGTAGAAGGGCAAGCAAGACAGACAAAGGAGCAAATTGATATGCAACACCAACGTTTCTACATTGACTTCCTTCCTGTCCGAATTGAAGGGAAGGTTCTGCTCTTCTTCGCAATTTAATACTAACACGTTGTAACTTTTGACTCCGTTATAGCTTAAAATTCTCAGTTGAACGACCGTTTAAGTAATCGTTTCTTTTTCATTTCTTCTTTCAGATTATGATTTTTATAACTAAGGCACTAGGTAATCGTTTTTAGTACTACATATTTCCTATAAAAGTTTATTTAAGATTTACTACTATGTTAGAAAATACATTATTTATAAAAAAATACAAGTTTTTATTTTAATATAATTCTGAAAATATAATACAATGAACATTCTATAAGACATTCTTTCACAATGAAATTTTATTATACTTTTAGTAGTAAAATATGTTTCTAAAATGACGCATTAAGTATACTTATATTTTATAATAACGTATCTTTATGTATACTTGAGACAATATTGATTTTAAAGTTTCAATATTGCTTCGTTCAAATAAGAAATATGGTATGTTTTACAAAGATCGTGTAGCTTTATAATTTATATCTGATGTTTGTTACTGAATTCATCTTTCACCAATTTCATATTTTATCTTGAATGTTTCATTACATTTATTTTGTGTTAAATCTTTTATAAGGTAAATACCAATTTTACAGTATAATAAAAAATACCAATTTTATTAACTTTTGAATTGTTTATTGCAGAATTTAAAAATATGTATAATATATAACAAGCCAACTAAAAAGGAAAGTAATATTTGTTGAAGAACGAAAGTAAAGTGAGAAAAGTACGACTTGTATTTTGAAGTTGGCTTTTGGGCTGCTTCAAAACAAGTCTTATCGTGTACTTTGAAGAAGCAGTCAGTGTGTGCTTATGATGAAGGGTGTCGGACGACCAAGTTCCACGACAGTGGGCACATTGTGGCGCAAAGTGGCGTCGAGGGCGAAGCCAACATAATACATGAAAAGTGCACGTTCGAGATTTTTTCCAGGAGGCCTTACATGCATACGTCGTCTAATTTATGAATCGTCTCGGCACTCTCTCGACGATTCTGTTGATTCGCCAGATGTTTCTTCGATGCCGGCTCATCGTTCTTGCCGACAAACACCATACTAACATCGAAAAAAACGTCTAAATCAATCTGGCATTTTTATGCGACGCTGTAACATTGCATCCTAAAGCTTTCACTCGTAGACCAAGCTATTATTAGTAAACCTCAATAAACTACCAAATATCACGTTGATATTTAAAAATATCCGTGACGCAGACATTGTCGTTGGTAAAAAGCTCACTTAATGAACAAATCTCGACGATTCCAATGCTAACTTAATGTAGATGTTACCGAACATTTCCAATTATCGCGATGGCGAAAATGTTAAAGTTCAAAACTTGAACAGTATACTTCTTCGTTTATCGTTTGGCTACTGAAGTTAGTGTATACGATGTGCATTGCGTACAATGTAATGCAAACGCTGCATGCGTGTTGATATATATTGGTGATAATATAAATGATGAAGAGACACGAAGCGAGGGCTTTGCATCTCGATAAGATACATAAAAAGTTATTGATCCGTGAACCGACCGGACAATCTTCATTGTGCGATTGTAATCCAAACCGAAGTGCATACTCGTACTCCGTGTTTTATTGTTACGATCAATTAGAATGACAGCGCCAGAGCGGAGGTAATTTATCTAGACTACATTCATTAGAAAACTATATATACGATTCGACTTCTGATTTCGAAATATGAAACTCTGACAAATTTTGTATCAGAAAGCTGCTATTCATTAGTTTATCAGAAAACAAAATGAACATTTATTTCTACCATTGTTGCTTTTAAAGAAAGTTACGAGTTTGATATCGTATTAATTTTCTTTACGACATCACGATAACATTTCTTATTATTTGTAATATAGTTCGATTGCAATATTTAAAAAACTAGTTGAATTAAATATAACTAATTTTTATATCAACTGATATGAAAAGGATTAAAAGGTTTTTATTGTTATTGATATTATAGTTAGAAGTGGAAGTGTATTGTTTATTATATAGTATCCACGGAAGATTAATAATTATAAATTAGTGAAATTAAGACCGTGATTAAGGTTAAGATTAATTAACTTTAATATATTATTAAAGAGAAAACTAATGAAATTATGTAGAGAATTATAAACTTGACATACTGTTCAAAATAATAAGGTAATGGAAAATGGTTTGAATATTTTTGCAAAGAATTCTGCACTACGATACGCCAAGTCTTGTGTGACCGTGGAAGTTCATGATCGACAAAAATGAAAAATCGTTTGCAACGAACGGTGGATCTTAATAATGGACGAGTGTTCAACATCGGAGTGACAGATGACATATGAGGATGGCAGCAAAACCGAAAACAAAAAACATCGGGGAAATTCAGTCGAATGGCGGTTTGCACCAGGAATCATTTCCGCTAACGGCACTTGAGGGGAAAAAGTGGGTCTCGATTCCCAGTGGAGCAAGCATCGGCGTTTTTCATGCAAACATTTGAGTCGCCGTTTTTAACTAGAATTCCCATTACAAGATACGATGGAATTCAATTAGCCGGGCAGTGAAAGAATCATTAGACTTCGATGGAAAATAAGCTTTAATGGCTTCTTCCCTACAAAAACCAGATTTATTGACGCGACGATATATTTTTTATTGATATAGAATCATGAAATTTTGTTTGCTAATGACATGCGCAAAGTATATAGTCTTTCCAATTTTTCCAATTAGATTTTATATACAGACAAGTAAAAATGAAAATAGTTTTATGGCTTATTTTGAAATTCTGATTGAAAACATAAATATCAACCGATCAATAATTTAGTGGATATCAAAGTTTAATCGAAAATGATGCATATTTCTGCAACTCTTGAATAACCAATGAAAAACTATCAGAATATTTTTTATATTTTTTCATCCACATTTCAATTTATCTCGATGTAGAGATACTTTTACTTTCATCTTCCATTATATTCGATCTAAAACATCTGGTAATTAAAATACTTCGAGGAAACTATTCAAAAAAGTTCACAAAGATAAAGTTCTCCATTGATCTTCTCTTTAGCCTGATTCACTGATATCTATTTGTTGTGCCTAGATTAAGAATTCTCACGGTTGAATATTTTTTAATTTGTTTTTTATTTCACTAAATCGTGATTTCTATCTAACTATTTTAATCTATCTCTAATCTTGATTATTTAATACTAATAAAAATGAAAACAGTCATTATTTAAACAAAATCGAAGTTATCGCAAATACTGAGTTAAAGAAGAACGAAAAATTATTACCGAGAAGAACAATAAACGTCATTTAAACTATTGTATTTAAAAGAACGGTAATTTTTGAATTCAAAAAGTTATTAAATGGATCGTCTAATATTATCAGATGGTTCATTCTCTTGACGTGTTTAGAAGAAAATTGAGGGTAGTGGAAGCTAGCATATTATATGGGCTGGTAATCATTATCCGCGGGAAATCTTTTGAAAATCGTATATATTCGTCGAGTGACTATGCACGCATAGTGAGACAAGTAGGACAAAAGCAGCTTAACGAGAGTATGAATGGAA
Source organism: Psix sp. ZL-2020 (assembly GCA_022817045.1). Classification (NCBI taxonomy): domain Eukaryota; kingdom Metazoa; phylum Arthropoda; class Insecta; order Hymenoptera; family Scelionidae; genus Psix; species Psix sp. ZL-2020. The sequence continues at coordinate 8,125 of JABFQD010004233.1, read as the reverse complement.
ACATTGCAGTCACGTCCCTTTAGGCTGTACCAAAAATTCCGCAAGATATCGTCGAGTCGACCCTTTGTTACAGACCACCACATCGCTCGTTACATTTGCCATTTTTCTACACATTATGTCTCCGCGTCATTAGTGCGAGTGCAGCTTTTCGTTAACTCATTTTCTTCATTTTTACATTTTTCATCGTTCATACCAAAATTAATCATAATTACAACTTGATTTTGATGAAGATGAAAAATTCTTCATTCGCTTGAAAATAAAATAGAGTAATGTATATTATGAAGTAGGAAACATTAGTTAATAGATAAAATACGGATCATTTATTTTTATTTACAGAGCACATTACAAAATAAAGAAACAAGTATGAAATTATAATGAATCAAACTTGAATAAAAATTTATTTCGCTTATTTGGCAATTAGGTTCACACCAAAGAGCCTAGCGAAATTGTAACAATTGATGTCATTTCCTTCATGAAAGGTCATGTCTAAGACAATATACAAGGCACGTCGATTATCGCGCAAGCCAAATATACGATGAATGCCGCATGTTGCGGCATCAATTTACAGCTTCCTGCGTTTATACGCACGACAGTTCGTATACGCGCAGAGCTATTCGGTGCTCGATTCTCCACAACGTTCATTGACTGACTTATTTGGAACCACTGGATCATTTAACGAGCTGCTGAAGGGCTCGATTCTATGCTTTTATGGGTACCGAATTAGCGAATATTAAATTACCCCATCGACTAATCGCAATAAGATCAAACACCGAGTCAGCCACTCTGTATACCGGAAGTGGGAGTTGTTCTGTCATTTAAAGCGCATTGATTGCGATTATTGAATGTGCTTAAGCGAATTTGCATTTTTACTTTGAAACGAATCAATTATGTTTACGAAAACAAGCTTAATGTTTTATGAATAGTCATACAGATAATATTTCAATATATGTGTTTAATAATAAATAATAATTTGTGTATTATTTTTTATTCATTTTATATTAATGTTTATTATTACATTTTAAATTACTTGGAATTCGAATTAAATTATTACCTTGAAATTCGAAGCATCAAGATGTATCAATTCCCCTAAGTTTAATTATAATAAAAATAAATTGCACTTTTTCTTGTTAGCAACATAATTACTATCAAAAATTATATTTCTGGAAAGTATGCCATAGATAATTCAGTGCTAAAATTTATTTTAAAAATCTCGTCTTATAAAATGCTCGTATTTCATTTCAAAGTACAGAATCAAGTTAGCGATACAAATTATTAAATCAAAAATTGTGCAGTAATGAAAAAATCAGTTCAACTTTCTATTAAAGCTTTCTAGTTTGAAAAAGAATTCTCTTTCCACGTGTAAAATATTTTACAAAACAAAAAGAGCGTATCTCATATTTTCATAGAGCATTACTAACAAGAGTATTTAACTTTTATTTGTATAGAAAAACTTATATATATATACATTACTTATATATATATATATATATATACACCTGTATATACGTAACATAAATGTACGTCTCAATTTAAAATTTAAAATTCTGCTTTTCAAACTAAAGTGTAAATAGAAAAATTGCTTTTTCGATGTCTAGTTTCAAAATATAAGATACTTGTTTCGAGATTATTATTTTTAATAATATTTTTCAAGTTGTAAATGCACTATCCATACATTCCCATGCCAAGTGCAAATTTCTACATCAATCATCGTCGTTTGCCGTAAAAATGGTAATTTGTACATAAGGACTTACGATTCGCGATATCTAAACAACTGTATTTTACATTTTGATTTGAAAACTGTACATTAACATAATTAGTAAACGTCTAATAAAATGGTGAAAAAGTTCTCATCTCCTAGTAAAACAGCTAAATGATTTGCATTCACGTCAACTTTCATATCTACAAGAACACATAAAAATAGTAGACGACGAATAAGTAAACATCCATATCTTACAGCGGAATGCATCATAGTGTTATCATTTGTTTCAGCAATTAACAGCGACGTTACGCAAATGTGGAACTACATGGACACACAAATGGCCGGTTTCGCGCTGACGAGCGATTGGTGGTGATAAGCGGACGACTTGAAAGGCACCTTTTGACCTTCCGCGTGGGGCTTATCGGTCTGACTGTACCCAATTATCTAATCCCGGCTCGCGAACAGGCCAAGTGGCGCGGCTTTATCGCGCGCATATACTTTGCATCGATTGGCTCGACGCAGGGAAACTGGATCCTGCATTAATATGTGATCACACGCGGGATATTAATACCGAAGTATCGCCGCAATTGCGGCGGATATTATTGCGAGTGCGTATCTGATGCGGTTGCCAGCGAAAAATAAATGCGGTTGCACCAACAACTGTGCAGACCGATCGAGTCTACAAAATGAACTGAGATGAAAGATGCGTTGCGGAAGTAGGCGCAGCTCTGTCAAGAACAAAGAGACCAATCATGTCTTTTATTTTGCAATCATTTTCAAAAGGTTCGCTTTTTTATTATAAGAGTATGCTGTATTGACTATTGATATTTACCATGATTTATTCTATACCCTGATATTCAAATCAACTTTTCATCCTTTCAGATGAATGTCACAATCAATTACAGCATTCATAATACAATTTAAACATTGTCTTATGGAGTGTAATAAACAATTATTTGCAATGTAATGTTATTTTCTTAGAGAGTGATCTTTTGTACATGCACAATGAAAACATTTTTGTTTCTTTTCAATGAACTACTATTTATTAAAAGTTTTATATACTGAGAAACATTTCGCTGTAAAATGTTGAATATTTTTTAGGAAGATTATATATCTAACAATATAATACAAATGATTTGTGGTACAAATTTCTACAATTGTAACGAAATTTACTATAATGATGTTCAATTTTATTTCAAATCATTGCAATTTCACTATAAAATATATTTATCAATTTTTTGAATTTATAGCATTTTTTTCATTAATAGGTGTATAGTTTTTATATTTATGAATGATAAAAATTCAATAAAGTAGATTGTATGGTAGTATGAATTGTATTAACGAAACATCGTTTTTATAGGAAGCGACCATACGGAAGAGGACATCTTATCCGATTTGGTTAGTCACAACAACAGCGTATTCATTGGAGAGCTTCATGTGTTTTACACGCAATTCTATGCAGTGCCGATTCGAATGGTAAAAAAGAATCGTGTTTCGTGGTGAGCTCCCTATGCGAATCACACGTCCAAGCATTACTCACCCTGTGATATTGAATAAACTCCCTTTCTTTCTTGCCGTATATTACGAAGTGGACTTTTCGGCGGGAATGACGAATTGGCGTGTAAACACCATCGATTTTCGAATGGGACTATGGACGAAGCAACAATTATTTTCAGAAACCCTTGTATACGGGTGCCTGAGTGAGAAACCACACAAACTACTGACATATGAAGTTTAAAGCTTCGTTAAATCAATCAATCTTTCATTGAATTAATAGTCTTGTCTTTTTTCTAATTTTAACATTCATCCTTTCATGGGAAAAGCGGAAGTGTAAAAGTGACTATTTCGGTTTGACGAACTTCTTTGTTTCATAATTATAAATAGTCATTTTTAAATATTTTTGAATAATACAATTATAAAGATTAATTTACAGCGATGCAACGTTATACAAAGGAAATTTAGATGTGTATTTTTTTTCTTTGTACCATAGATTTGTTCAAGCGAAGAACAAAACGGAAATCGAAATTTCGTTTCATGAATAGAAATTATGTTTTATTCCACCTGCATGATCATAAACTGGTCAATTTAACTTAAATGAAATTGAATTTTTGTAAATTTGAATTTAATTTTGTTGAAACAAATATCGGTTATGAATAGTTGGTTGATTTAAATAAGTTATATAGATAATTGATTATTTCGTATTACAAAAAACGAACGTATGCGAGTAACTCGAGTATTCTCATTTTTAGAACGCAGCAGAGCAGTGGTGGCTGCAGTACCTGGGAAAACGTCTTTGGTGTCCGGACTGGCGGGATGGATCCAGCCGTTCCTCTGTTGTATGATGCACTGAAACATGTTGGGATAATCTGTTTGAAGAGCAAGCGATAACGCACAATCACAGACACCGGTTCACAAGATCACATGGCGACAAGGCAGCTCGCTGGCAGACGCGTGCCGGTGCTGGCGATCGCGTGGTCCGGGTTGAATCCCGAGTTTGACTGCGTCGCGGTCATCGGCTGCTTATCGCGTCCTTGTCAGCTGCATCCAAATTATCTCGGGCAAGTAAGCGGACGGCACGAGTCGAGGACGAAGGAGCCCGAACAAAGCACGTAGAACAAAGAGCCGCGGCATCGGAGCCACCTGCGCCGCCGATTCGGGCATCTACCAATGGGCTTCTGCTTGGCCGTCAGTCGGGCTGCTCCGATTTAACGAGCATGCCGATCACTCGTAAGCGACGTCGTGCGTGGACGAGTATGCCGAGACGACTGTGGTGGCTGCACGCTCCTGCGGAGGGTGGATGCTTGGCTGCTGGGATCGAACTGGATGGCTGGCCCGTCGCCAGGCAACCGGCCTCTCTGTCCCGCTCGTGCACTCGCTCGCGCTCTCTCACGCACAGACGCGCTTACTCCCGCGAGAGGGGGGTCGCCACGGCGTCTTCCCCCCGCGCGCCATTTGGCCTCCTTTTTTCCGCCCCGACCACGTCTTTTCCGCGCTTTTCTTGCTTTTTCCCGTGCCGCCCGAATCGACACCATCGCAACGCCTGCCAAACTATCGCCAATGCGAGACATTGCTCGTGGTCTCGCGTGCGAACCAGTTACCTGCGTTACGCAGAGAGGCCCAGCTGTTAAGCCAAGTACACAACAGGCCGATGTTCTTGCAGGCTCATTCGCACTCTTTCTTCGGCCTGTTGTGTAGACCCAATGTCTGTTGTAGTTTATGCGCTAAAATTTATCGCCGTTGTCAGTCATCGCTGCTTCCGTCGCACATTCAACATTCGAATGAATTATGAAAGAGTCAGACTTTTTTACGCCATTCGTCTAACGGTGTCCGGCAAAAACAAGATTGTAATTTAAATGAGCGATTGCAGCAATTTTGGCGTCTCTCCTGTTTTAGCTTTAGAAAGTTCAGGACGACACGGTACTGAGTTTCGTGGAGTTCAGAACTCTTGGTCGCAGAGACTAATATTTTATTGACAAAACGTTGATGCTTAAAGATATTTTATCGCGGGAGAATTTGTCGGATAATATACAGTTGAGATCAAATAACTGAAGCTTCACGAATTCGTCGATCAATAAACTTGGCCGCTTACTAAATCCAAAAATAATTTCTCAGTATTGCTGCTCAAGTATGTTTAATAATCCTGCACCATTAAAGCATCAAAAGAGGAGAGATACTTTGGAGCGGTGCACGACTCTGTATAGGCGTGGGTGTGCTTTCGGGGGAACCCGGAGGACGGAAACTCAAAGTCGGAAACTAAGTATGTGGGGTAGTGAGATTTTTAATCACGAATCAAGGTAGGAATTCGTAGGGTTACACTCAAACCCTCCGCAGGTTTTTGCTAGATGACTCATTTGGGTTCCTAAATTGCATGTATTTTCATGTTCAGAGGGTCGTACAAATGAGAGACAGCTTGATTCTCCTCGTGTACTATATCCCTCGATTGTGTTGCACATAAAAATACATGAATGAGGATACTGTTACAGATATCCGTTGAATAACTTCTCTTTATGCAATATGCGCAATGCGATATGTAGATAAATGCACGTATTGCGTAACTATCTTTTTTAGACACAGTTATGATTAATTATCTAATTAACATTTAATCCAGTTGTTACGGTTTGCTTTAAATTCTCGAGCAATTTTGAAATTCGCACAAGTTATATATTCTACAATGAGGAACTGCAAGTTTCATTGCAGTGACCTTGTCTTAATGCTTAAAAGACAACTGTCATGGACGGATACCAGGTTGTTAGTTCCCAGATTTTGCATCTTCAAATACTCAATATATATACTTCCAATTTTCCAAGCGAATATTTTCTATGTAAAAAGTACATAAAGCAGGTTGCTGTATTTCTATGTGTGTTTGTGGGACTCGAAACAACTGAAATTCGTGTTTATTGTATTACAAGTTATAGTATCATTTATCTTAAGGGGTCATAGAAATAAATATCTTTCGGGACACATAGGGGTCGAACTAACAAATCCCAATTGTCCAATAGCCAATCAATAATTAGTTGTAACGGCGTGGCAATAAAACTGTCTTCGTTCATGTAAAAATATTGTGCCTGATATGTAATACACAAAGAAAATTGGTCAAAGAAACCATAGAGTACCCCTTGCGGAAACTGAGGTACAATGTTGTATGGATTCAACACGCGTCGCACTTTCTTTTCTGTTTACGTCTTCATTCGTGTGCATAGTTCTATTGGAAATGCGGATAATCTCCATTGGCATACAAAATATTATGAATTCACGAGCCGGCTTTATGCCTAAAGCATTTGGAAAGTATCTTCAATTTGCATTTAATATTCGTATAGAAAAATATAGACTTGTTATGGGAATTATTTTGTAAAAAATATACAAATCTCTCTGATAGACATGTTTTAGAATTTCTTTAATGATTCGAAGAGACAAAGGTTTTGCGTTTAGTGTGCAAGCACCTTAACGCAAAACGAAGATAGGGTTCAACGTAACAGGGTAGGGGGCAACTAGACTCGCAGACCAAAGGAGGGGAATCAATAGAAGTACCGGCTCCACGGCGTAGCGCAGGAATGCAGGTATGTGCGCCCGTTATCGCATCGCGAGTCCCCACCAGGTCGCGCCGTCAACCACCTCCTCAATTACAGTCACTGTGTCCAACCCTCGTAGCGTGACCGTGACTCTGACTCTGACTCAGATCGTGTATGCGTGAGTACAACCAGTAACCATCGATAGCTGCACCCACCCTGAGTTATAATCATCAATCGCGCGTATCTTGAATATCATTGGAAATCGAATTAGGAGAATATATACCGACTGATTGAATACAAATGTTGCATATATGTCCGTAGTATATATGCGTATAATGTATACATCATTAACTCGTAACATTTCAACAAGGATAAAAGTGTCCCAATTAATATAATTAGACTAATAAAATAATAGAAACTATTCTATGGTTAAGTTTGTGAGAAATAAAAGTCAAATTCTAATAAATTTAGATTGATGAGGAAAGTTCAAAGAAATAAAATAAAAAATACTCTAATGATGTGAAATATTTTTTCATATTGGATAAATAAACTTCAGTTAATGATTTAATTTATGTATGTATTTGAAAGAAATCCTTCGTATAGTTTATTAGTTCCATAATGTTTATAAATTTAATAATAATATTATATTATTGAAATTACATTATAATATTTGTACTATTGCAAATGTAAACTGAAAATTGTTAATTATATTGAGATAAGTTTTAGCTTTGAACTTGAGAAATATTATGAATTTAGTAAATGGAAAAAATGAAATTGTAAATTATTTCATCTCATGTAGATATGTTCAAATATAAGATGTAGTATGTAGTATTTAATAATATTGTACAAATATAGGTTAAATTTTGGATTTACGGTGATTTCCTCTTACAATCACAATCACTATGGCACGGTTCAAACTCTCCGGATCTGGGCCAGATGCGAGTCAAATAAAAGATAAACATTCTTAACCTACTCTAATTCTTTGGATCAAACCTATTAACCTGATCTGCTAGTAGAAAAGTGGATACAAAGCATTATAAATTTAAAAATTTTGACAATAGTAAACCTAATGTAGTAGCTATAGAAAGTATACTGGAGTAAACTCTTATGCGAAAAAAAAAATATTAAATGAACATTATTTACACTGATTTTTATCATTCGAATAATTTCATGATTGACAAACAAAAATTAGTCATTTAAGTTTTCGATCACATTGAAAACAAATATCTTACACTTTTAAGCATTTCTCAAGCTTCACATATATAAAAAACGTTCTAAAATAGATCTTTTTTGGTGTCCAAGACCGAAAATTGTTCTATCTATATATAGTTTACAATGATAGTTCAAATAAATAATTTTTGAATTCAATATTTTAAATTTTTGTTTAATCATTTATTAAGAATACATCATTTCTATT
>JABFQD010004232.1:0-12066 GCA_022817045.1 Psix sp. ZL-2020 | reverse complement strand
CCATTTGCTTAATATATACAATGTGTGACATCCATCTTCGTTCTCGCACTACGTCAGATATCACTGTGATGTTTTGTTTTTTACAGAAAAGGGCGACACCCGAATTTAAAACTTTTTCCCTAAAGAACGTTTTTCGAATGTTTTTTTTTTTGTTAATTGCTTAAAATAATAAAATCAAGAATTTATAATTTAATTGGGGTAATTAAAGTAATAATAGATAAAACGAAATAAATGTATACGGACTTTACACGAATGTACAAGTATTTTTATGTTGACATATCCAGCAAATTATTTTAATATTTTACAAAAGTTTTTGAACTAGAATAATTATAAATTAATGGAAAACTTTGTTTTGTTACTTTTGAAAAACTACAATTACTTCAAATTAATAATTGAGAATAAATACCTAAATTATTATTGACACCTTGCACGATTGAAAGTGATCAGCTTAATCTAGCAAAGAAAATAATTGATATAATGAATAATAATTATGAATAATATATATAATAATTAATATAATAAATGAATAATTTAATGAATGAAAACAACGATATTTAAATGTATATAGTTGCGTGCACATGAAATTAAAAACTGAATAGTAAAGTTTTTTGAATTGTAAACAAGTATAAACGAAAAACTAACGAAAATTGAATTATTGATATTGCTTTCTAATTTTGTACATTAATTATATACGTATTTATTAATCAACAAAAGCTCTTGCGCATCATCTGTGCTTTAATGTACGAATAACATTAGTAAAGAGTTCACTCCGTCGATAAAGTGACTTATTCAATTTTTATTACCTAATATACTTCCGTTGGTTAAACTTTCCCATACCTGTATTATCGACATTATTAAAATACATCGGTAAGTCTACTAAAATAGTTATTGGTCTAACATAAATGTGCATTTTTATTAAAAAGTGATAATTTTATTCATAAAATTTAAGTATCGTTTATAGATAAAATAGGGATACAGTTGTTATTTCATACATTCAAAACTTACAGCAGTAATTATCGCGTGATGCAATTACCAAATGTAAAAGAACGATTAATTTAAATATTTAAATAGAAAAGTGTCAATTTTAAATAATTATTTTATTTAAAAAATATTTTATTACAGTACACGTTGATTAGCCATTATAATAGTTGTAAAAACTTTAGTTGGTTTTCCGAGTTTACAATGATACTAAGATTTTTGCGAAAAATAATATCTATTCAATAAAAAAAACATCATGATATTATTTAATTATGCATTAGAACTTCGTTATTCTAAATGTCCATTTGTTAATATTATATAATACAAAAGAAATTTTGTATCCAAAAACACAATTCATTTAATGGATGGATATTAAACATTATATTATGATGCGTATGTAGAAGTGAAGAAAACATCAAGTCAATATTCAAAAACATTTTTTGCTACTAGATCATAAAAAAAAAATATAATTTTATAAAGAATAAAAAAACTAGTAAAATATAATATGCTATTGAAGTATGTGACATAGTATTGTACGACAAAAATTATGTAATTGCAAAATTCAATATAAGTATGCGTCCTTTAAAACTCTACCTTATATACTTCAAAATTGTATAATCTTTATAGCATAGATATTATAATAAAACCAAATTTAATCAATATGTCTACCCTACATAATTACAAAGCTTCATTTAATTTTTAACCATGTAGATCGTCTTATTAGTCTGATACTTCAGAAAACTGACCTCAATTTAAAAATGCAATACATCTTTATCAAATAAAATATATGCGATCAATACATTTTTCAATGAAATCCGGTAATTACTAGCTTGATATAAATAATATATCCGATGAGAGATAGTAAGATCAAATCATTATTAACATTTCATAATACTATTATACATACAATTATATACATACAATTATACACTGAGAGAAATTCTAGACGAAATTTTACTATTTTTCATACCACTGCGGACTTTTTGTAGTAGATGAAAAAACTAACTTTTAAATCGCGAATTTTTGCTATTAAAAAAATCAAATTTGATTTTTTTCACTGAATTTTACTATGTTTCGTAGTAAAAATTTGCGATTTAAAAGTTAGTTTTCGTCCTCTACTACAAAAAGTCCGCAGTGGTATGAAAAATAGTCAAATTTCGACTTTAAAATCTATATTTTCGTCTATAACTTCTCTCAGTGTAAAATAATAAAAAACTATTTTTATTTTATCGAAAAATTGAAAATTGATTCTTCCTCATATCTATACAGAAATTGCTAAAGATGATCAATAATGTTTACATTAGTAGATTAATTTACTTTATATAACATGATTAAGATATCTGACTCTAAATTTAAGCGATGAAATATTATTGCGTTGGTTAAATTCACGTTTGAATTCGAATTTTGAAAGGAGGTGTCGCAATCGACGATTATTGTCAAAAGCTGTATTTATATATAATATATTATATATAAAATAGGACAAATTTGGCGAATGACATGTTCGGTCGGTTTGTTATTTTTTTTTTTTATAAAGGATCGTTTTATTTTGTTCACTGATAAAAGTAAAATTTAATATTTCTGTACTATTTCTTAACAAATTAAATAGTTAAAATTACAAATGTCATTACTACGGGAATTATTCATTTTATTTTTTATAATAAAGTAAATAACAATTCTTAATAAACAAAATTTTAAAAATTTTCATTGTTTTCAGTTTTTCGATTTTGTTAAGATTATAAGAAAAAGATAAAATGTTAAATCATTGAAAAATAAATTTATTCAAAGACATATGTAATCTTAATTTATAAGAAATGAATAAATCAATTTCAGAAATTACGAGTAAAAATAAATTTCTATGTTACTCTAAAATCAATGTTAAGTGACAAAACAATTTATTTTTGATTTTCTGTAAATATTACATCTATACAGGTTAGCAATAATTGACAATACTAACATAAAAGAAATAATAATATATAGTGGAAAATATTTATTGAAATTTTAATAATAATGATTTGGCAAATTTTAAGCTCGGCTCATCAGTTAATTATTTTTTAAAGTAATCGTATTAGTTATTTCTGTATAATATTATTTTACAAGTTTTTTGATCATATAATTAAAAGTAAAGATTATAAGACTTTTCATAAAACTAATATAACGTATATCAATATTAGACTGTGTAATGTTTTTAAAGAGTTACTATAAACTTATAACAATATTTATTCCATCATGAAGTAATTTTTATTACATGATTACTTTAATTTTTTCGTTTGATTTTTTAAATTTCCACTAAAGATAATGCCACTGTACACACAATAAATCTCAGTGTCCTATTAAATATTCCTTTTTATACATGTTTAAATTATATATATAAAGTAAAAATTAATCAATTTGTGACCAATACTCCAGATAAATATTTGAAGACTTATCGATTATCATTAACCAAATAGTACGTAGAAATAAAACAAGCAATTCTGCAATCCGAGTATTCGAAAAATGAATAAGTTTTTATATAGAATAACTTTTTGATGCCATAATTGTCTGAAAATAACCATTTTCTATCATCAAACATAAAATACACTGAATAATAATTAATGCTGTTTAAAATAAGTAATTTTTAGAATAATTTATTATAACAAAAATTTTTCATTTATTTTTAATAATAATCTAATTTGAGTCAAATGAAATAAGATTTTATAACCATATATTCATCCATATTGTTTTTATAAATATGACGATTTATAAAATATTAATGAAAATATTACTTACTTATAGAGATGATATTAAATATCCGGAGTCATGATAATCGATGTTTCACTTACCTGAAATTGAAAAAAGATGGAAAGTGTAAATTCAATTTAGTAAAATAAAACATTTTCATAACCAGATATTATTTCAATTGTTCAAATAGTTGTTCATCCGAATCTGATTTTCATACAAAAACTTGTTTATGTATTGAATTTGGTCTAAATTTTTTATTGTAAGTATAAGATTTATAATAGTATAGTTATGATAAAAAACTTTTATAAGATACATATTTTGGCTTACGAGCGAATAAATAATTGAACCAATGTTCCTTGGTTCCACTTAACCTAACAAAATGAAATTATATACTTCATATGATGTTTACTTATATATTTCATGACTCATTGACGTTACTGTCCAGTTATAATTCAATTAAATTTTTTATGCTTAAAAATGTTCCTAGATAGCATTTGTACAATATTTTCGCAATTGAGCAAATATTATGTCAATATATTTCTTTATATTGATGTATAACCACATACAAGTTAAAATAGAACATTTGAACCACTAAAGAAGTTTTTGTATTTTAAATGTTAATTCTAAAATAGGGAATGTAACTTTCAATTATATAATATTAACTTATAACACAGTAAATGATGAATATGAAAAAAAATTGACACGATAAAAATGTAAGATTAGGAATTTCAATTGAAAAGAATTTTTTGTAACAAAAATTTTTTTCACGGGAATATCTATTAAGCACTGTGTTATTACTTTTTAAATAGATGACCATTTATTTATCAGACTAATTTAGTCTTTATTGATACTGGTATATTTCAATTTCAAAGATGTTCAATTTCGGAAGCCAGGATACAAGTTGAGTATCTGGGGTAAACGAGAATAGTCAGCATCAGAGATACATTTAGTATAGCTGTAAAAAACGTATCATTTAATTTGAATAAAAGCACAATCACATTTATATTTACAGTACCTTATTTATTGTTTTAACAAATACTTTTTATCTGATTTGTTTAAACATATTTTTATTTATTCTGTTGTATTCTCTAGATCCCCTTTTGCCTACTTAGGGAGTTTTGCAGACCGCGCAGATTTGATCCATCTGCGGTATTTGCTAACTTAACGTTAATTGCAATATTTGTTAATTGAATAGGCAAGTGAAAAAACTGTAAGAATGCAAAATTTTATATTGTTAATCCATCTGGATACTTACGTAATTATTTATTCGAAAAAATTAATAATAAAAAAAATAATAAATTTAATAATGTTGGTAACGTAACATAATTATTTGTTATGTTATATAGTTTATTACCCTAGTTCGTAATAGTGAAACCATAGAAACGATCAATAGAGTTTTCAATTTGAAATTTTCAAATTTGAAGCTAATATAGATACCTATTTTTGTACTGTTTCGTTAAAAGAAATGTATTTTCTGATACATATCGTACAGTGTGTATATACACTGATAAAACAAATACAGCACCTAAAGTTTTGCTATCATTTGCTGTTGCAATTTCATCGTATCTATCTTAATTTCATAACAACAGTAGAAGTTCAAAGTCTCTTCTTTAAAACTGCTGCTCTAAAACTAATTAAAATTTGACATAAAATGGCGCTTATCAGTTCTAATTCTTATCAAGAAAATATAAAATTAATTTATTCTGTTGTTTAGATTCTGTTAGGTGTACAGTTTTGTTTCTTCCATTTTTATAACATTTAGAGATTTATCAAAAAAATGACATATTTTACGGTTTGACTCGATCCAAATTAAAATCAAAAAGCTCCAATCAGAAACAATACCATTCGCTATTAATATACTTTGAACAAACATTTAGCAGGTATACATAATAGTTTTACGAAATTCTTGGCTTACTCAGATGATTGTTCTCATTAAGATTAAAAAATGTATACAAAATTGTCACGAAATTTCCCTTTATATTCGAAAATTACGAATTGTTCACCGACCGTGATTAACGGAGCGTTGGATAGAGCATTAGTTTGGTTCTGTATTGTTAGGTGGCGACCGTGCCTCCCAAAAGCGACTAAATAACGATTAGTTGCGTTTGCCACCGTTAGACGGCGTTTACGCATGATCACCTGCGGATATAGTACGTATACCAGAATCGTATACGTATCGTAGTGTGTCCATTGATCCACAACCTTTACCCCTTAAACAACTAGTTAATTGTAGTAATTTCTAACAATATACCATCTTTGTCTTTCGTTATGTCTGTATCCTTCCCTAATATACTTCAACGTCCATTTATTTAGGTAATTTAAAATCAAGGTGTATACCGACGCGATGACGTGAAGCCAGGACATTTCAAGGGTGGAAGGCTGCAACTCTTGAGCGTGTGGAGGATTAGATTATGACAAGGAAGTCAACGAGTAACTGGCCACCGTTGACTTCCTGGCAAGTTTAAGTTTGATCTTGTTTTCAAGCCTACCCCTTGGCGGTAGGTGCTGATCGATGTACCGCCCTTGGAACCATTGATTTGTAAACAATCTTTCGACTCGAGAATAAGGTTGTCAGTCTCGATATTAAGATCTTAGACAAAGATTTTATATATTGTCTCTGATCTCGATCGTTGAAAACGCGGATCCTACTTATTTACTCTATTTTTCTTATTTGTTTCGGCTCTAATTTATTTTAAAAAGCACCGAAGGACCAATCCAAAACCAAACTTCTTTCCTACCCTGCCGACCTTTAGCGTGTACTCGCCTTAAATAATTTTTCACATTTGGTAGTAGATCAGGAGGTTCCTCCAGGTACCTTCTACGGCACTCGACTTGACTGCGTCCTGCCTGGCAGTGGCTCGCCAAGCAGTGTGATATTCTTAACGTTTATTAACATAAAAATTTTCCAATATTATAATTTTTTTTATCAAAAAATATTTCATAAAGCTAATATGTTTATGCAGCAATGCTCCTTTTTATAAACCTTTGTAATTTCTTTAGTTTTTAGGTTTTTACATTTTAAATTTATTCTAAATGTATAAGGCATTACAAAATGTACTGTCTTAAAGGCACATAGAGCTCATGTGGCAAATAATATTTTTGATTCAGGGAAGAGTGCAGCACCCTAATATTCCATCTTTTTCGTACGTTTCGGCTTTCATGAAAGAAGTAACTAGGTAATGACAGCGCTACCAGCAAAGGGCTACTCCAAGAATTGGAAGGAGCCCAGAAGTACAAAGTGCCATGATACAGTGTTTCAGCTTCTCGCTGCTACCACTTTTTTTCATCATTCTTCTTACATTCTTGAGCAAGATGAGCAGGTCTTCGCATTTATAGCACTGCTAATTCTTAATAGGATTATCTGTAATTGATTAGAAGTGTTCAGTGAGGGTGAACAGGGTCTTTCTAAACACCACAAGACTTCATGAAAATGAGTCGAGTATGACTTTGTCGTTCTCGATGTCATAGCTCGATGGAATAGCGAGAAGATATATTATGCGATTGTAACATTGGATATGTGGAACGTATTGAACTTTGTCGGATGGAGCTGTATTTTTAATGCCTTGCAGAAGATGGAAATATAGACGGGCTCGCACAAAATAAGACGGAGATACTTCTTTAATCGAGTTAAAAAATATAACTTTGAAATGAGAACCAAATTCATCGAAAAGCTACACTACGGGTCATCTATGCCTACCATACAGTGTCTATTTTTGCCACGCGTAATAGCAGACGTAACGCCAGTATCATCTTAACGAATGACGGAAAATTTGAAGCTGTATACGAGCCTTTGTCAAAGATGCAAGATTACTTTTGAAAAGAGCGAGAAACAGAAAATTGGGAATTGTGACAATTTCCATGGGATTTATCAGTAGGATATATTGTTGAAAGATGGACTCAAAGCTTGATTTTAGACATTAAGACGTGAAACACAAACATGATCATGATTTCTTCTCAACCAGTTACAGACCAATCATTACCGTTTTAGGTTATATTTGATTAAGATAAGGCTAGATATTTCATTACATGTCCGATTTGTGACCAAGAGCACTCATGTGCGAGACACTAAAACACGTCTTCTACGATTGCTTCCGTTTTGCTGTAAAGAGAGAGATGCTAGGCAATTGCTGCTTCGTAATCAACCAAAGGGTAGTCGAAAATAACGTTACGCATAATGAAGAGTCTGAAAGTGGAGAAGAGATCGAGAAGACAATTATTAAAACGCTATTGAAAGAAACAACTAACCAATTTACCTTGGTTGAAGTAAAGCTTGGTAGCAATGCTTTCACATAGGATCAAAGTGAAGAAAAGAATTGAGTTTTCATGGATTGGGGTTCTTGGACTAAATCCTTCATTGGCTCTCAGAGGCCATTAATTATATATGATATTATACGTTACGTATTCTATTTTTTTACAAATACAGATACTATATTACTTAAATGTAATAATTCGCAAAACATTATGTTACTATAAAACAAATTACTTAAACTGAAACTTAGAAATATGATGGAAAAATGTAGATCTGTTAATCATTATAAAATGAAGAATAATTTAATCAATTCATTTTTGGACTTTTTTAAATTTAATAACCGCTTGAATAATGGAAACCAGTTCAAAAATAAGACAAAATGGCAATTAGTTAAAATTAATGGAAGTACATTTAGTAAGAAAACATAAATTGGTTACAAATAAAAAAGGATATGACACGATGCATAGTTCAAATATGTGCAAAACTAAATTTGAAAGACATTTAATTTAATACATTCGGAGGAGCAAACACGAAAGTAATGAAGATTTATTCAGAGACTTTATTGAAGTTATAAATTACTTTTATCCATTACATTAAGTCTAACATTTATGTGAAATAAAAATGATTATTTCATAATAATGTCTCATTTATTTAAATGCTTGATTTGATTTACCAAGAAATGTAATATTTATATTAGTTTATTAAAAAATACTGATGGCAAAAACCACAATTTATTTTCCATTTGAAAATAAGAAATATCATACGTCATTACTTCAAAAAAGTTTTTCAATCTAAATGGGATAATTACCCGAGTACCATAAATGTTGTCCATAACGCGAGCTTGATAAATGTTGGTTCAGAAAAATGCGGATTAAGAATGGTATTGTTGTCAGAAACTTATTTATTTTCTTCTAATTTCCCGTTTCACTATAAAAAATATTGAATTATAGTTTAAAATAATGTATCTACTCAAATTTTAATATTTCTATTAAATGCAGTTAGGTTATGTGTCATTGAAATAATCTTCGAATCAAAATTCTCTACCTCTCTCCCAAGTAATTAATCGTAATAAATTACCTTGGAGATATCTTGTTTGAAATAATTTCCATAAATTTTTGCTATTAAGAGTTTAAAAAATATTAGGTTTATAAAAATAAATAAATGTATATTTTTCAATGTAGTAATGCGAGCAATTGAATGACAGTGGCTACAAATATTGTTTTTTATGCCTTAAGATAGATTGATTGTCTGAATCACTTCAATAAAATGTGTCTAAAATGTAGGCTTAAACGGAGGATAACCAAGATTCTAAATGAATTGTTCTAGTATTTATTATCGAATGAATATTTTAGATAACTCAATTCAAATATTTTAATTTTTCTATTAGAGTGCATTGATTAGAGTAGCACCAATAATGTCAACATAAGTTAATGCCTTTCAAAAACAAACGTCGATGCATATTAACATTGTCGGCGCAACTCTAACAATGCGTTCAAATAGAAAAAGTAAAACAGTTGAATTGAGTTATCTCAAAAATTCATTCGGTAATATATACTAAAAGAATTCATTTAGAATCTTGATTTGATTATCCTTTATTTAAGCCTAAATTCATACATATTTTATTGAAGTCATTTAAATGATCAGTCTACTTTGAATTGGAAAACATAACAGTAAATAATATTACGTTGACAAATTTTTGATAATATAATGAAATTCTGCAAAATTTCCTTACGAGATACTTTTTTAGTTTATAATATATCTAAAGAAAATAATCCTTAATTTGTTTCTTCTCATCATTTTTGACTTACATTTCTCAATATAAATTTACAAGTATAACGAATAAAAATATCTTTCGGTTAAAATTTCTTAATGGCCGTGTAAAACTCAATACGAATGACGAAAGTTTGATTACATATTTAACTTTATTCTTAGCCTCATCTAGCACTCCTTCAGATTAAAGTAATTTTTTAAATTTACTGTGCCGGAGGTAGCATGTAATGTAATATTTAATTAAATATTATATATTTTCTACTGATAATAAACTTTATAAACTGATATGAAACACATTTACGCGACTAACGTTTTTACGTCCAACGTTAAGTCGAAGAAATATAAACAAGACTATGTTTGCGCGCAGATCACAAGCCATATAGCATCATCTGTGAGAATCGAGAAAATTAGATCAAATTTAAATACACGCGATTGATTTACATTGATATGTCTTGACAATATTTTTCAAATCATGATTTTTGAGAACAAATCGAACATTATAAGGTAGACGATATCAATTTTTTTTAAGATGAATCTTGTGACTAAGAAAAAAGTTATTTTCAATACGTAGATTTTACTCTTCTACTGCCATCCCATTTACCTCTCATTTACGACATAAAAATCCTGTGAAGTTGCAAAGCAAAAACTATCACTTTTTTCCATAAGATTCTCTTCTAAACAAAGACCTCACATACTTTATAATATTTACATATATTTTGAACAGACATTTTCGCAAGTTCATTGAATGAAAATCATAATTGGTTGATTTTTGAAATCTTAATCATGATGTAATGAATATACACTCGTAAAAACAAATAAGTTTTTTTTTCTTGTAACAAATGAACAGACAATACAAATTAAAGAATTTCACTTTTACTTCGGCAGTATAATAATTTTAAAAAAAGTATTAATATATTCAAATATCAATTAATATAATTTTAATAAATTAAAATTAATAATTGACAAAACTCAATTATAAACAATACGTTCAACGATCAGGATTTATTGTTAATGCTATAACTCTGACAATTCAAACTATAAATTATGCACTTCATGTTTCTCAGCACATTGTTATAAAATTACTAAAATGTTTCATTAAGAAGCATTATTGTATCACTACTAGTACTATCACTACTAGAAGGTTACATTAAGTCATGTTTCATTAAGTTACATTAAGTAAGTGGTATTGAACAATTTCTTTTAATTACACGTAACGTGTAGGTTAAGAATAAAAAACATAACTTTTGCTCTGTGTTAAAGTCAAGAACTAAATATCGATAGATAAATGAGCCAAACATATTTTGAATTTTTTCTAGAAACATCTGTTTAATAAAATAACTAGAAAGAACACAATCTATACCTTTTTAATGCTTTCATATTTTTAACTTATTATTGCAAAAAATTTTTAGATTTAATGATATTTTAACGTATTTTCAGTATCTTTTAACGTTTTAAAAAAATGAATATAACAGAAACTATAAGCTTACCAAAAATGTATTATTTATATATTTTTAACACATCGTTAATATGCTTAGATCTTAACCATATATTACTTTTATCATACCATAACATATAACAAACAATTATTATAAAATTATTTTAAGAAACATGTATATTATATAATTATATTGTAAGATGGAATATTTTGTTCATTTTCTCTTGATTGCGATATCAATATTGTATTTAATTATTTTATATCTTATAAATGCCTTATATCAAAACTGCAGACTTACCTTAAATAAGTACTCAGACTTAAATTTATTATACTAATGAATAAATTAATTTTTTTATATATTTATTTTACAAACATATAGTTTCTTCACATTCTGAATACACATATGAATTCCCGATATAAGTGACTTTTCGTGAGCTGTAATTTATATTTCATCTTAAACAAATGATAAAAATTTACTTTATTCTAATTTAATGAGCTATCAGTTAGTGCATGTGGTCATTCAAAATCTGCACTTGATATCACAGATCTTATTTCAAGTTATCTTATAAAATTCATAATTAATCAAAACATTAGGTTGACTTCGTTCTTTACGGAATTTATTTGAATGAAAACAGGAAAATATTTTAGTAAAAATATAAGATTTAAATTTTTCTGTTATAATTCAAACAATGAATTATAAATGGTTTACATTTCGATAAGATCCAATTTCTCAAATTGTGTTTAATGCATATTTGAAATAATATTTAACACTTTATAAATATATATCATATTACATATATTTGTATATTTCAAATACAAACTTTGGAAATAATTATAGATTTCATTTGAACTCTAATGTTGCATCATACGTCTTTCTACAATATTTTTTATGATATGAAAAGAAGCGTCAATTATA
>JABFQD010004231.1:0-12069 GCA_022817045.1 Psix sp. ZL-2020 | reverse complement strand
ATTGTACTGAGTTTGGAAAAAAATTTGGTGTTTATATGACAACTACGAAATATTGGAATAGTTTTTTACAAAATATTGCCGAAACTGTGGAAGATATATAAGGCATTTGTAAAGCAAAATTAAATTTTAAAATTACCAGGTCACGATCATCGATATGGTATCAAGTTTGACGTAAGGGTGATCGTATACTGAATGTCTATAAAAATCTGGCGAAAGTAAGACAAAAAACATGGTACATTTTATTTTGCAATCACAAACCATCCCTTTTGTTTTTCTGTTATCAAATTTTTATTCCTAATACGTGTCTAATTTCTGCCAATCTATTACTATTACAAAGCAATGGTGATATTTTCTACACGGGATAAGAACTACTTTTACAGAAATTGAAAGACATTACATAAAATTATACTTTTATAACCTTCGAATTATAAATTTTATTTAATTATTGTTGTTAATATATACGGGACATTATAAATGAAGAAACTCAAGCAGAAAAAATGTTATACATTAAAAAAATCATTAACGCAGTTTAAAAACTTTCATAATAAAAAAATATAACACCCTAGTATTACCTCTAT
Organism: Psix sp. ZL-2020; assembly: GCA_022817045.1. Classification (NCBI taxonomy): domain Eukaryota; kingdom Metazoa; phylum Arthropoda; class Insecta; order Hymenoptera; family Scelionidae; genus Psix; species Psix sp. ZL-2020. The sequence goes on along the minus strand of JABFQD010004231.1, from coordinate 11,491 downwards.
AATAAAAACTGTATTTTACACATAACAATATCACAAATGAACATTAATATATATCTACACTTCTTTATGTGTATGCTCTCCTCAAAAGTCAAATCATTTCATGTCACGACGTCGATTTTCTCGACAATTAAGATAATATTTGCATTTGAGGTAGTGATTTCCTGCAGGTGGTATATATCATTCACAGATACACTCACACCAACATAATCGCCCCGGTGATTATTACGAAAACACGAGCGCGCGTATTATTATATCGTGTTGTTATGATTATGATTGCGATTATGTGACGTATGAAAACGCGGACGCCGTATATGACACATCAAGGGCCTCTTTGCCCTTCAAGGGCTCGAGAATTAGTTTTAGTTGGGGAATACAACTACCTCAACTATTAGATGTTTCTCATGCTGATAAACAAATAATGGGAGTAATCGGTGTTCCTGGCCCTCGCCCGAAATTTCGTTATTTTCTACGGCTCCCTGGCTCGCGTTCGTTTATCGAGTTCACACATCTTTAATGCCCCTTTTGTCTTTCTTTGTCTTTCCCTGACAATCGTCTCTCACCCTTTTTGTTTGCTTTTTTAACCTCCCCAATGTTTACTAAAAAATTCATAATTCCACACTTCCTTCAAATCATTTCATTTTATCTAAACAGCATTTAACACTTTTTTACTAAACATTTTTCGCTTTTTGTCTATATTGAACGAAAAAAACACCTATTAGCATGTATTTTACATTATATATTATAATATTTAAAAGGTGTATTTTGTTTATATTCTTTACATTTTTGGTTAACTGTAAGTGTAATTATATCAAATTCATTTATTAAATGTCAGTTGAATTTAAAATCATTCACTGTTCATTTAGTACTACTGTTTTCTTAAAATTTAATTTTAAACATAACTCCTTATACTATTGAAGTATTAATCCTACAAAAGTAACTTAATCACTTTAAAAAATAATGTATTAATAATGTACTTTGTTCACGCTTAAAAATTTATTAATTTTTAGCGATAAAAGTAATATATGAAATATTTGATAAGTTACTGAGTACAGTAATAAATGACCTAATTTATGGAGATGTATAAATAAACATGTCTCATGCAATTTTATTCTACTAATATTCAATAATAAATAAAATAGTATATTATAATAAGTACATAAAATTGCAAGTAGCTAGAAATATACAGATATTTGTTAATAACAGTTTGGATAAAATGATATCAATTGAAACACAAAAATACAATTGGACACAAATTGATACATGGTCAATAATAGAGACGTTTCTCATAGAGAATAATACTTTTTGCTATAATCACTGCTATTGTTTTGCTTAATCTGTATTCAACTTTAATATAATTTCTTGTATCTAATAAAAAAAGATTATAATTTTATTTGCAGTGAGGCTTTTGATAAATTAAATCTCAATAAACAATTATAAGAATGTTTTGAAAAAATGAAAACAATTAAATGGTTTTCATTTCAATCTTATTAACTTTCGAAAGCGAGGCATTTATTTTTCATAAGACGCAAGGTTAAGTAACGGATAAAATTCACATCAATTATATTCGCCCTGAATTTGCGAAACATGTTTGATTCAAATGTCTTGTATCCGTCAATTATTCATGTTAATGACGCGGATTATTGGGCAATCGGTTTAATAATAGCGAGTTGATTCTGTCAACGTTCGCTGAAATTTGAGAAGCGACGACGTGGTAAAGTGGCTTTTAGGTTGGTTTTAAGGTGTTTGTCGCTATCAATGCAAATTGCACGTAATGGAGGCTCTTAGACGTAACACGATCTCTCTTCTCGCGAGCAGATAATTTACAACTGTCTCTCCCAATGCTCCTTCGGATGATCGTAGGAAGATTTGTCCGATCTTACGTTTTCGTAGATATTTTGACGTAATGGCATTCTTAAGTGCCTCTTTATCCTCATCCGGAACATTAATAATTCATCTTCCGCATAAAACGTCTTAATTATTTTTCTAATTTCAGACAATCTCGACATTCATATTTCTTTCTCCGTGCTTCTCCTTTTCTCCTGCTGCTCATCAAATTAAAGCGCACATTTTACTTGCATTAAAAAGATCTTCGGTTTGGTCGATGAATCAAAGTCAACAGAAATATGAAAGTTGTATGTTAATTTACGAAGCATTTTTGTGTAAAAATAAGAAGAGGAGCGAGCTTCTATTTGGCTGTGGAACTGCAGGCTAAAATAACCTTCGCGGTTATGACTATGTATATGATTTTTTCAAGCCTTACTCAAAATGATGGATAATGTAATCGTCACGATTCTTTGTTCAAACTTGCGAGTTTACGAGTCAAGACGATCAATAAGACGTCAAGGGTCATATTGTTAGCTACACGAATGGTACTAACCAACCGCAATGGTCAGCAAAGTAATACGATAAAAAATGTTTTGATTCATGATCGTCCGATTCGATGAAACAAAATATGATTTACTTCAATTGCGGATGGTATGAGTCATAGAAATCTGACCACAAGTGAGCAAATAATTCACAAGTCATACATCATAAATAATGTGTTGATACATCGGAAAAATTGTTATTTATTAAATATGACTGCACTTTTTTATTCAATAAAACGTTTCTAACATTATGTTATATGAACCTAAAAATTATCATTACTTCCTGAACATATAAAACTTACATTGCAACTCTAAATACTAATTTTAAATTACATAAAGCAGACATCTAGATATTGAAGATGCATATTCATATTCATTTTAAGAGACTATAAGATAAAGTGAAAAAAATGAAATTTCCCGTTGTGCTTTCGTTCACAACTTGGTTCATTTGTTCGATTTCCGCGCGGTGTATTCATCGTGAAAACACGATACAGTCCTAATGAGCACTTACCATAACAAACGTAAGATCAGATCGGCAGGTTGCTAGGCAGGGTAGCTTGTGTACGCACGCACCTAGCTTTTCATGTACATGTAAAGGACAAGCGCGCACATAACAAAGAAATAAAAAGCAACCTTTCCTGCGCATACAATTACGTATAACCCTTCTTCTATGTTTATATATATGAAAACAAGTTGAGTGATATAAAAAAAATATAAATCATACTTCAGCAATTGTGCATGTAATGGATAATAATCTTTATTTGAATAACATTAAATAATAGTACTGTATTCAGTTTCGTTTTTTCTAGCTATTTTAATTGTTTCGTTTATTAATGTAAATTACTTCCATCGCTGTATAAAAATTAGAAAGTTAAATTTATTTAATTGCCATTTGTTGTTTTTCACGGAATCTTATCTGTTAAATACACTAATTTAGATGTTACTCTCCAACGGGAAACGAGTAGTGATTATAATTCTAACGATGCTCGAATTAAATTGACGTTGTTAAACAGAAAAAAATGAATACGATAATGTTGATACAAAGTAATAATCATATTAAAATTTGTATTCGTTGGTTCATAATCATACTTTTATTTATTGCTTTATATTTCTAGATCAAACTTATAATCAAGCATTGATTTCAAGATAAATATTTTTGGTTTCCTGTGCCGTATATACTAGCGGAAACTTGAACTTATTTCTAAAACTATAACCAAGCCACTATTTAGATGACGATCTAAATACTGCCACCGTGTCTCAATTACTCCATATGGCCCAACATAATTACTTTCATACAGACCCATTCGAAAAGCGTTTTAACATGCAACAATTTACTAAAGAACGTATACAAAACACATTTTTAACCCCATGTTTAAATCTATAATTAATCACAATAATTATCAGCTAAAAATCTTCAATATTTAACATAAAATATACACAAAAATTATTTGTTTAAACTAATAAATTTTACTGCAATATATGTTTATTGAATAATTTGTCATAAGTGTATACAATTTACAAACCAACAAATTATAAGTTAAAGCGTAATGAAATCATGTATGAATCATATCACAGAAAACAGTACAAAATATTTTTGATCTAAATATTGATACATTTAAATGTAAAGCATATTAGGAAAATAAACTGAACACCATAAATTGTAAAAGAACTACGGAGTTTAACTTATCTAATCACGTAAGCATGACAATAAAGCGCAAACGCAAAGAACTGAACACGAACGCTTGAAAGTTATCGTAATATAAAATGAAAATAAATGTGACGTATTTGAGCGAATGTGAACATCGCGTAAGATATATTGCGACGTTGGTGAACAATAATGTGCTGAAGTTTCGGATAGCATGGCGCGATGCGCATGCGAACGCTCTCGACTTATAGAGTTTAGCCGTTAACTTAACCGCCGTTTACCTTAATCTGAGATCAGCGCGGTCTACCCCGTACAGCGTGGTAATGTATGGGCGTATGAATATGCATCGGACATGGTTAAAGCAGTACGAGTCCGAGTACGGGAACCTTCGTTTACACTTGCACATATGTATACCTACACGCCGAAGCGCCTTTTGCACGTGCGCTAAATCCTCTAACGAAAACTATATTTATATACTTATATCAGTGTTTTTGAGCTCTGTTAACACATCATTTAGCTCCTTTTTTCTCCGATAATAATAATTCATTAGAGTTTTGTTTATTTCGTCATTTGTTCGCACAAGTTTTTGCAATTTATATAATCACTGTAAACAACGATATGAACAAACCTTGACATAAAATACGTTTTTGATTTTGAAATAGATTTTGTTACTTTGATTTTTTTAATGAATGAAAATAATTTTAATTGAAACTGGAATTGCGGCAGTTTAATGAAAACTATTATAGTTATTTAATACGAATTTACGCTTATTTGCAGTACGTAATGTTTTTCTTTAAATTGAAGGTAAAAACTGATTACACGCCATATTTGTACTTTTACATTGCGTGCAAAATGAGCTTCTACTCACGTTCTTTTGCTTTCCTACTCTAGCTTGTTATGGGTTGACGGTCGCATTACAAGCTCTGCTAACTTTTTCTACTTCTAGCGAATTAAATATACTTCTGCAAGTTTGTAACTTGTAACACGATGACAATGATGAGTTCTAAAGTATCGCTTCTTATATACAACGAATGAAATCTCACAACAAAAACACACATATTATTGTATGAGACAAAAAGTGTGTAATTAATAAATAAAAATAATCCATATCAAGTATCAAATGAATAAAATGTATTGTATAAATTAATGGTCGGGAAAAGTTTTATATTCAACATTGCGGTGGATTGAGAGAATTTATTCTTTTTACGAATTATGTAATGAGTTCACGTTATCTAAAAATATATAACATATAATAAGATATCTTTTATTCAGGAAAACAATATATCTCATACATCTTTTTTGTTCATTGTGTTGAACAAGATTTCAGTGCAAAATGATTTCATTTATTGCATTTTTTATTCATATTTTTTATATTTACACATATAATTAGAAATTGAAATAATTGTAGTGTTTTACTTCTCCTAAACATGTCCAAGTGATATCATAGTGCTAAAGTAACGGAATAGCAATTTAAGTATTTTAATTATAAAAATAAAATGTATAAGCTTGTTTCTATCATATTTTTCTATTAATGTAGTAAAAATATTAAATGTCCATCATTAAATGAAAACTGATTCTATATAGTACTTTTTATTGGATGAGCTAATTTTTCAGTAATGTTTACCGTATTGAATTCTTCAATCAATTATAATCCATTAAATTTGCTATTATATGATTTTATATTAAATATATCGTGCTTTCTTAGAATAATTCTCTTGACTGTAAGATCATATTAGTTACGCGTAAATATGTACTTTCCATTATCATTCATTATATGTTTAAATTGTGTCATTGAATGTAAATTATACATCTCGTGTAAAAATGATGAAAAACTTGAGTAATTTTTAAGTATATTTGATAATGACGTTATAACGACTGTCAGCTGTAATAGACGCTTCTGTTAGCATGTGACAAGTTTGTTCGATAGCCATATGTGCTTTAGAACGTATTCGCGGTGACCGCAGTTTATACTTAGTTATTATTCCCTGGCGTGTTTTATGTGCACTACATTTGGACACCCTCAAATTGAATGATGTCGCAGACCCTAATTTCCATCATTCTTTCATTCTTAACATTTTCACTGTGTCTAATTCGATTTTATTTATGTCCTAATTCTAAATTAATTAAATAGTAAAAAATTATTTTCTAGTTGAAAATATATAAACAGTGATATTTTTTAATCATTGTATTCATATTCTTAAAATACACTCATTTTTGTAGCAGAATTATACGAATTCTGTAAATTATAATAATGATAGATGATAAAAACTTCAAAAAACAGATAAACAAATTTTTACATATTTTTTTAGCATATAAATAAATGGAAATCTGATAATAATATTTTTTTCTTAAGATTATTTGTAATCGTACATTTTTATTTTTATAATTTTTTTATATACGAAGCCATTTACTAATACAATACTATTTACAGAAATAAGTATATACATGATATACATATAACAGTGGAATACATTTTTCACAATTAAATTTCATACATTAACGTAGAATGTACTCGGATTGAGGAAAGCAAAAACTTCCATCGCATTTATCAGAAAAAAGCTGATATCCGTAATCCCCTCTAATGCATCCCGCGTGCATCCAAATTGGCACGTTCGCTGAACTTGTTCTTCATATCCATAACAATTTCGTAGCTGATCGTCCGCAATCACGGGCGGCGTACAAGGCACATAAAATAGCATCGTTGCCGTTCCAGAGCCAAAGCGGAGTCGTCAACGGGTCTGAAACTGACGTTCCGGAGCAATGAGAGCGGGGATTCGTTAATTCGCCGGGGTAGAAATACATTCGCGACTCCCTCTGTGTCGTTCCCACTTTGAGCTCAGCGCTGCTCACATCTCGCAACTAAAAAAGAGAAAACCCGCGAGAAGAAAAGAGAGGCGAGCGGTGACGGGTTCCTGGGGGTGTAACGGGGGTTCCCCCGCGCGCCACCCGACCCCCACCAGTGCGCGTCTGATCGCAGCGCGCCGAAAGCGCGGCTATAATGAAAGATATTAACTACAATTTTATATCGAATTACTGCTGAAACACATTTCAAATTACTCGGGCGGGGCTGAGTGCAGTGGATAGATTGCACTCATTGGCTGACGGGTTAAGAATCTAGCGCAGCGATTGGATACGTCGATCCAGTGGTGGGGCAGGTCTGAGGCGTGGCCATTTGAGGCTATGGCCGCCCAGCAAGCCGACCGGTTAATGTGAGGAAGGGCTTCAGTGTGGCACAGTGCTACGAAGCAGATGCATGCGTGTTCTCCGCTCCGCCGACGAGGCTCTACGAAACACATGCATTTCGGTGCGCGGCCGCCGGTCGTGTAATGTGTCGTGGAAGAGAACCCACTGGTGCACGTGAATCTTTAGTTCGGAGTCGCAAACAGTAAACTCGTGCTGTCATACGTGTTACGTGAAAAAATCAGTGCATCGTTAGGTGTTGCGATTAACATTGTGTGTCAGCGAACTTTGTTGTTGAACCATTTAGAGATGGTCTGCGAATTCTGACAAAATACCAACTTAAGCACCAGCAATTGTTGAAGCTCACTTGCGATTCAGCTGCACGGTTTCCAAAATTCTGTCCCCCAGGTACCGCGCGAGTCCTGGGCTGGCGACGGAGGCACCCGCAGGCGTCCTAAGCCCGGAACCACCTACCTCCGTAATGACGGTCCATCATCATCGACAAAACCACCACGTGGGCGCGCTCAGTGGCATCCCGGTGCAGACTGCGAACGGTCTTAACCTCAGTAGGATGTCCAGTTTGGAAGCTCACCGACTGGAGAACATCGGTGACAGAAATGGTTCTAGCCTAGACAGGCTCTCCAATGGCATTGACGGTAGGAATAGTTCAGGACCGAATTCCGCTGCTAGTGCTATGGTTGGTGATGCCGGCACCACCATGCCCCATCGTTCTCGCTTCATGATCACGGATATCCTGGCAGGAGCTTCCAGTCCTTCTAGCCTTCAGGGCCAGGACCCGCCGGCAAGTCCACCATCCACTCCCAGAGATCTCAGTATACGACATCAGTCCAGGACCTCTTTAAGTAACAGCAACCTTGATGAAGACAGCGATGCCAGTCATCATGATGCGGTTTCCGTGTCTTCCAATGGTAAGGATGGTTCCTCAATGTTGAACATTGCGTACCATTTTTGATGAAAAAATTCACCACTACCTTTCATAATTTGGACAAGTATTAAGAAACAAGTGTGATGATGGAATATCTTGTTGTTAATCATACTGCATTCAAAGTTTTTATAAAGGGTTAAATATTTGTTTGAATTTAGCCATCTTCCACTTCCACTATGATTAACCTAATCTCTAATATTTATCCACAATCTATCATCTACCTTCCACTAGCTAAATTACTAGAACATCAAAAATTATGATTCCATCTCATCAGCGCTAGTTAAGTGACATCCTTAAAAACTTCAGCTTTGTAATTCCTCAACTGAGAACCAACTGGTCCTTTTTTACACTCGTTAGCCAAACCATTTCCATCATTCATATCTAAAGAGAAAACCGCTCGAATCAAAAATTAATGAGATCCAACATGTCTCTTAAAAAACGCTACCTCTCAGAGAGAACAAAAGAGTGTTTTGGCACTTGACTGATCCCCGCGTTTCTCGCTTGATTTGATATGGATAGGCACATAATTGGTGGACGTGACTTGGCCTGACCAAGGACCAATGAAAACCGGATGCGTGGGGCCGAATGTGTGCCGGCCGTCGGCCGTGCAGAGCCACGTTCCTTCACAGAGAATCAGATGTTTTAGAAAGATAAACGCCAGGCCGCGGGCCCTTGTCGGACAGCGTTTAGGGATTTTAATGGCCTCAAATTGGACCTCGGCGTCCGAACGCTTTAATTATCGACCCTCATTTGTTTCATTCACGAGTGTCTACCTGACTAATCCAGCGCTTCTTTGGCTGTGTTTGATTTTCTCGCACATTTGACCAAGGTTCTTACATCAGTCTGTATAACTTGCTGTTCGATTCGGCAACTTATAGATTAAAGCACTCTTCTCGCTAATAATGCCATAAACGTTACCCAACACGGCTTCCAAAAAACGCCTCAGTGCTGTCATTAGATCTCAACAGATTACTACACAATCCTAACCGGAAGTAGCGTAATTTTGTACCCTTTCAATAAGAGACCATCATATATAAATTTAATTTTAGAGACTAACATTTATTTTCTCAATGCCTGGAACTTTAGGACAAGAAAGAATTATAGTATTAGTAAATATAGTTTTTTATGTTTCCTAGATATGTTTATAATAAAATGTTTATACCGAGTTAATCATCAATAATCGAAATTTACCGTGATCAATCCCGTATGAGACATTTGATTAATTATTTAAACTACGTGCGATAGAGATTTTTAATAAAACGTTATTTGTAGATGAAACATGATACTAGAAATCAATGTAGACTTTAAAAATGTCTTTGCGAATATTTTTACAAAACGCAAACGGTAGATAAAGTGTCATACGTTGCAAACCAGTTTTTCGGTTATTCATGCGTCAACCGCCGATATGCGTTATCACTTAGCTTTAAACTCATAATAACACATTAGGATTAGCTACCCAAGCTTTATCAGACACACTTAAGCATGCAGCTAATCGTCCGCATGTCCGAGTCAGGATAGAAATCAGTCCGGCGGTGATTAGACGAACATCGCGGACACATAATTACACTAATTCTTAACATTTTTCATGACAAACGACACGAATGCGTCGCAACAATTTGTCGCGTTGTTATGTAAAGTCAACTGTAAAGCGTTGGTCTAGTTGGAAAAACTGATGGAACTACGGTGCATTTACGTAACGTCTTTTTTATTCTCGCTTAGTTTAGATGTGCGAAACTCGCACTTTCTAACTTCGACACAAACCAGTGTGACTTCCGATTTGCCTTCTAAAGGACAACTCGTGACAAATCGGGCTTCGAATAGGGAACAAACACCGCGCGCATATAAGTCGAATGATTTTCGGCTCGGCGAGTCAAAAAGCGTGAAAACTCGATTCTCAGGCTGAATGTCCGGACGTTTAGGGCGCGTGTTGAGAACGACGCGTATAATCCGCTTAAGCAGTCGTGCCATTATACGCGCGACTTTCACGCGAGACACCAGAAGACGTCTGCGACGTTGCGCGGCTAATCCGAGAACCGGAAATGATTGGCAACCGTTTAGATCCTGGCGCGGATTAGAATTGTACTTTTGGCGTCGAAGGCTCACGCCCTCTTTCGGCCTCCTGTCAGCCTGCCGTCTGACGACACAATCTTCACTGTACAGATTAATTTCTCTGCCGGTTGCAGCCTCTCCGTCTCCGTCCATCACAAAACTCTTTCTTTTGCGATGCCATAATAATGCGCCTTATTCCGTATGTAAATTGCCGTCACGTCAAAAGGACCGAGCCTCGAGAGACGGACGCATCTTTGCTCCCACCTTTGGTGCATTTTTTTCCTTCGCGTGAATTCGATAATACTTATATTCGCCCTCTTTTTGTTGGCAAACTTTTTTTGACATGGGAACGTTTGATTTTAAACCTGCATTCCATATATGTCGAGAGAAAATCGTTATATGTGAATAATGTGAGATAGGTGATACAAAAAGAGTTAAATTCGTTTTTTAAGCGGTCAGCATATTTATCTGAACCAATAAAACCGGGATGACGAATAAAAAGAGCTCATTTATTTTGGATCAACGAATAAACACGTCAGACGCCCACGTGCTCACACAATACACTCCAGATAAAGTTGTCATTGAGATTCGTATTGGTATAGGCTTTTAACGCTTTCGTAACAAAGCTCTCCAGCTACCCTCGCTCCTCGCTGTGATACCGCTGACCTCGTTAGAATTACCTAAACTGATCGTTGTACACATACCGGGCACACGCCTCGATTGTGCCTTGCTGTCAACGTATACAACGAACAAAAACAAACGGCCGAATCAAGTCTAATAGACATATCAAACCATACAACGGCGAGCGATACTATGTGTATAATCTTTCCGTTCAAGCTGATGTTTTGTCATTGCACAATCAACTCTTTCTTTAATTCTATCGATGAAAACACCTGTTCTTTGCAATAAATTCAATCAACTAATCGAATTAAATTAAAACTTTTCTTCCAATACAATTTACAGGTTTTTGGTATCTACGATGAATGTTATCGCTATAATGACGTATTCAATCTACATGCAGGAATAATATTTCAATTCACTTTCCTGATAGCAAAATAAGATTATACTTTGTACTTGATACAGTATTATTGTCGAATTCTTTACTTAATAAATCTTCAAATTCATTAAAATAAACAAATATTTATTTCATAATTGTTATTTATGTTTTGCTCAGAATTCAAAATTTTGTTTAGAAGACAAATTTTTATCAATTTAAATTATTTAAAAATATTGTTTAATGATTTTATGCATTCAAGTAAATTTTAACAGAAAAAGTCAATCATGTATTGTATAATGAACATTTTT
>JABFQD010004230.1:0-12071 GCA_022817045.1 Psix sp. ZL-2020 | reverse complement strand
AAAAAATCAAACTTTGGAAAACATTTCTTCATTTTGTATGCATAGGAAATTAAAATTCTCGAATATCATTGATTTAACATTTACTTGACAACATTGTACATTGTATACAACACATGTATTCAAAATATTTTTCTTTTAAGTTCTTATAAGTCAATAAAATATATGGGCAATGATTCCAATAGCCATGAAAAAAAAATTTCATGTTTTTAATTTCATTCAATTAATATGTAATTATAATTGAATTTTTTTTTGGTTGGGGAAAATGCATTATGCATACTGGCTACTGGGGGCCGACCGTTCGCGTAGTGACATGGGACTCTCACTCACTAAAAACTACCAACCTCGCGTCTTGGCTTTAATCTACCTCAGAACCGTTGGCACATTACTTCGGGGTAGAGCCGTGTCTTTGCCCGAACCCGGGCACGTCGTCTATTTATTTAACCAGATTTCGCCTGCGCTAAGTTGGATAAACTAAAGTTAACGTTGGCTATCACGACTGTAAATTTAGGGATTCTATATCCCTCTTTTTTATGCGCAAGAGGCTATCGACATACGCATGTATCATGTCCCACGACGATTGGTTCTGCAGCATCAGCTGTACGATGTTATGCGGCTTGAGTGTTCCCAAATCTTCTTCCACAGCACCTATAATTTGAGCCCAGTGAGCGCAGTAAAAAAAGGTGTGTTCAGCTGTGTCGTTTTCATTGCAGTAGATGTACTTGGGACTATCAGCTCTATTTATTCTGTGCAGGTACTGGTACACCCAGGTACTTGAGGCTGACAACAGTCGTCACGGGCGTTTGGTCTACCCGCATTGGGATAATCGTCTCGATCCTTTTCCTGGTGAGCATGAGGATCTCCGTCTTCGACTCTGCTAGAGTCAGGGAGTGTTCCCTCATTCAGCTGTGAACTCGGCGCATGGCCTGGTTGAGCTTCAGTTGGGCCAGTTCTAGCGTGCGAGCTACAATTAAGACCGCCACATCGTCAGCATAGCCGACAAGTGTGGTGTTCTGTGGCATGTCTAAGCATAACAGGTCATCGTATGTAATGTTCCATAGATCTGGGTCAATTATTGAATCTTGTGCGGCACCGGCGGTTAGTCGTTTTCTCCGAAGTCCGTCTTCCGTGTCGAACTGTAGAGTGCAATCTCTGAGATAATCCTCTATCATGTGCATCAAGTAACTTAGAACCCTGAACCTTGTTCTGAGGGCGTGAAGAGTGTCATGCCAACTCATGGAGTTAAAGGCATTCTTCGCGTTGAGGGTTACAAGAAGGGTGACCATCCGGGTGAAATGGTTCCCTATTTGCGCCTGCACTGTTATCTCGATAACATTGTAAACGGCATCGAGTGTGTTGTGTCCCTTGCGAAAACCGTGCTACTGATCCGAGAGGTGTCCAACTGCGTGTACAGCCGTTAGAATTCGTGGCTACAGGAGCTTTTCAAGGACTTTCCTTGCAGTATCGAACATACATAGGAGCCGGAATAATGAAATAATTGAATTAGTAAATATATTCTTAATAATAATATAAATCAATGGGATATAAAAATGTGTAAATAAATAATATATCTAAAATTGATAGAAGATAATTTTTGGAATGTATGATTCAAAATAATATTAATAATGAACAATTACATAATTATGTTATCTGGCTGTTGATAATATTGAATTATCTAATAGAATTCTCGAAATTTCTAATTTATTTATTTATTAATGTTTTATCCAATTTAATTTTTTTAACAAAGATCCAATCTATTCCTACTTATGTAAAATTTTCAAAAACTATATTTTTGATACTATAAACGTCAGTTTGTTAGAATGCAAATTTCTTTTATGAAAAAAATATATCCTCACAACAGAAATCTAAGTTATTGACAACCAATATCATACAAATGAAAATTTATGTACTAAATATGTGTTTGATATTTCAAATGATTCTGACATTTGATGAACCAAGCCAAATAAATTGATAAATTGTCGAACAAATTAATTTCTTATAACTGGAATTTATAAAAAATTATCATTAGAAATAAGATATATCGAAAAAGAAAAAAAAGAAACGTAAATTGTTTTGGAATTTTTAAACGTTTAATCGACGGCTTTGAGGAACACATATATTATTAATTATTACGAGAGCAGTAAAGTAGGGGATAAATTCTCTCTAAATCACTGACTAAGGTAGCGAAGTCTTTTTCTATTTTCTGACGACAATTTGTGAATTGAACATAATACGAATGAGATGATTGATCGTCCTCATATCGCAATTTTAATTGATCCTTTAGTCCCGCAAAAGTAATGATCATCTGTCCTTGGAATGAGTCTAAAATGGGCCAAGCTACTCCTCGCAAACTTGATACTAAAGCGGTGGTTTTGTCTGCACCTGATCACTTATTCGATCTAGATATAAGTTCAAATTGTATAAAATATTCTCTTGATGATGTATCCCCGTCATAAGTGTCTGGTTTCAATCTATTTGATTTGTCTAGTTCACTGACAATGATTTGGTCTATTTGTAGGTTAGATATCATTCGTCTTTCAATGTTGATATGTGTGTCTCTATTTTGTGTCTGCATGTCTGATAATAAAATTTAACTCTGATATCGTGTTCCGAAGCGCTCTCATTTCTGATTCCATAGCATGCTTTTCTTGAAATAACGTCTCATCCCGGTTTTTTAATTCATTCGCCAAATTCTACGCCTCCTGTCGTAGTCACTTTTCCTCGTTGACGCTTTCTATCTGTATTTGACCAGTTACCGACATTGCTTTTGCTTTTATCTTTGATTGTATCGCCGATCAATCGATTGACATTGAGATCCTAAGTTCCGTGTTATTTTGCACTTATCCTGTGATCCCGGACGAACCCCCAAAAATGTTACGCGCCGCGCCGCCACATGAAACACTTAATTATTGAAACTAAACACAATTCTTTCATTTATCAATCGTACGCACTTCTCCGGTCAATCGCCCAATAAAAACTTTTCGCTTACATCATAATCAACAATTGCTTAACAACAACTGAACATCGCGACATCTGAATTTGAAAACAAACTATATAATTTTGAATTGCCCGTATTCCGCAACACGTGACAGTATTATTTAATTCTATACTGTATCAAATTATCCATAAATTGCTTCATTGCTTTTATTGGAATATAATAGTCGAATTATTATTCTCTATCCCTCAATTTAAAAATAATAATTGCAGTCAACGTGGTTTATTTTTCGTTAACGTATTTATTTATTTGTATCTTAATTAGATTAAAGGACTTAAAGTTGCATCTATTTGATATCACATTATTTCGTGAAACTTATAATTCTGAGTATTTTGATGAATGTTAGACATATTTTATTTGTGTTAACGTTCTGCTGGGGTCTGGACGCTGAATTATCAAAAGCTGACGCTCTGTAAAATCATGGTCGAAAATTAACTTGAACTGTTCTGAATTTCGATTTTTTGCGGGGTTTGCAATCAAAAAATCATTGCGATTGTTTGAACAGTGTTTTTTAAATAAATTCAGTTGTGCTTATAAAATTATTCGTTATTTTATGTGGCTAGTGTCAAAACATTTAATTAAACTGAAAAATACATATTTAACTTATGAGACAATTAGATGTACGAGATAACTTTCTAGTTTCAGATTTATTCTTATCTGTATGAGCGTGAAAATGTTAATAACGTAACGTTTTGAACATGAAATTTTGCTCATGTTTCGAGTATTCAATGTTCCGACTGTTACGCATAAAATGCTCTATGTTGTGAAGAAGAATTTCGATCCACCAAAGTATAATTGAAACAATTATAAAATAATTATACAAGGAGATGCAAGTGAAAATATAAAATTATATTGAAAATTACATAAATATAATTTTATTCTGGGTTACCAATCTTACATTATTCTATAAACAAATAACTGTTATTACACTTTGAATTCGACAGTTTTTCGGTTGTACATTTTTTAAAAACTTTTCTGAAAAGTATAATTTTTTTAAATTAAAGCATCTAATTCTTGAATATTCTGAAAATGATATAATGTTTTAAATTGAGGTACCGAACGTTTAACTGAATTTTACTTTGCTGGGATAATTTTTGTTTATTTTTATCTAATTAAAATATTAATATATTGAAATTTGCTGTATTTTGATAACTAAAATAATATGCTTGAATCGATAATTATTATTATTAGTTAAACATTTTTATTTCTTCGCTAAAACATCAAAAAACTATTACATTTTGATATAAATATTATGATACAAATATTAATAATAATCTATAAAAGAAAATGTGATAGATACGTATAATGAAGCGCTCAGTATATCAACAAAATTGGAAAGAGAATCTCAAAAATGACGATGTATTTTGGCACGCTATCAGCATGAAGTGCAGGGTACTTAGAAGAATCAAAATTTAAAAATTTGCCGTGGACTAGAAAAGGTTTTTTGAAATCGTTATCGTTTTTCTGGAATATCCAAATTAGCTAAAATGCACTATACGTGGTGAACTAGAGATCAAGGAACAATTTTTTGCGACTTTTGTAATTTTTTTCCGACTTATTTTATGATTTTTTTTATTAATGTTTCAAAATGTGATTGAATTTATAATGCTGTCACGTGTTGTGAATACGAGCAATTCAAAATTGTATAATTTTTTGTCAAAGTGTTACCTCTTTATAGAGTGCTCTTCTACAAGTTAAAACAAGCTAAGGAATATAGGAAAATAGCTATACTTGAGGTTATTCTTTAACGTCAGCGAATAGACTGTGGACCTATAGTAAAAGAAGACCTGGGTCAGTTGCAAAAACGGCTGTCAAGCCTGTGATGTCAAATCATTCGGCCGGAACGAATTCACCTACTGGTAAATTCGTTCCGGCCATGTATGAAGTAGAAGTAGAGGTGTCTCTGAGTCGTCGATCTTTGCGAATTCCTCTATATGTAACTGATATTTCGTCGGATTAAATTCTAGGAACTGATGTTTCGTCGGATTGTATTCTAGAAACTGATTTTCTTACAGCTACAGGTGTTACTTCGAAAATAAAATGTTATATCGAAAAATTAAGATAACAAGGTACCGGTTCATTAAATCTCTGCTATTCATGGGCCATCAACAGTTCTTTTAGGAGTGCTGAAAGAAGTTATCGAGAAGAACTCTAGTGAACTAATCGATATCCAAAAAACAAAAATTTACGCATTTTCCTCTTGAGTTTCAAGATGTATTTTCAAATAAGCCATTACGAGATATCTTGAAGGGGTACAACATCGAGTTAAAATTAAGGAAAGTACACAGCTAATTAAGCATGAAATCAGAAGGTTTTCCTGCTTAAAATGGTGCATAAGGAGATGAATGATAAGAATGTGATTGAGAAATCCTCAAGTCCTTAGGTGTCTGCGGTTCTTTTTGTGAGAAAAAATAATGAATCTCTCCATTCTTTTGTCGATTACAGGAAATCGAATGACGTCACCATAAAAGATTTTTACCCTTTGCCGAAAATCGATGATCTACTATATCAACTCGCAGGGCATTCGTGGTTTTGTACTTTAGATTTAAAAAGTGGATATTGACTGATAAAAGTTGACTCGATCCGGCTGATCGAGAGAAGACTGTTTTTCAGTTGGTAAAGGTTTGTAACAATTTGTTGTTATGTAGTCCGGGTTATGCAATACTTCAACAACCTTTTAGAGGTTAATGAAATATGAACTTAAAGATCTTCTAAATAAAATTTGTCACGTTTATTTAGATGATGTGATAAATTTTGGTAAGAATTTTGATGAGGTTCTTAGTCACCTTCGAGAAATATTCCTAAAGTTTCATAAAGCTGGTTTAAAGGTTAATCCTAAAAAGTGCATTTTTTTTAGCGAAAAGTAAAATAATTAGGACACATTGTTTACAAAGAAGGTAAAAAATGGATCCTGAGAAGGTTGAAGTAGTTAAAAGTTGGCCATTGCTGAAGACGAAGAAACAACTCAGAAGCTATCTAGGTTTTTGCTCCTACTATATGAAGTGCGTTTGGAGATTTTCTTCTATTGCTAAGCCTCTTTATGCGATTTCTGAATGGAAAGGTAAGCTGAAATGGACTAAAGAAACGATAAACTATTTCAGGAAGTTGAAGGTAGCATCATCATCGGCACCGATGTTGTCTCTGCCAGTTGGTAAAGGTGGATTCATCCTCGATACTGATGCTTCAAATCATGGGATTGGCGCAGTTCTTTCTCAGGTACAGGATGGTGAGGAAATAGTCATACCTTATTTCAGCAAGGTTTTGTCTAAAGCTGAACACAATTATTGTATCACCGTAAAAGCTATTATTTGTTAGCTATTATTGAAGCGGTTAAATTCTTTGAATACTACCTCTATGGAGAGAAGTTTACTCTTCAAACTGATCATTCGTCATCAAGGTGGTTAATAACCTCCAAGGATCTAGAGAGTCAGCTGGCCAGATGGATCGAACGTCTCCAAGAATATGATTTTAAAGTCGTCCATCGAGCTGGGAAATCACATTATAATGCGGATGGATTATCTCGTAGACCTCGTTTAGAAATTGGTAGCAAGTATTGTGAAAAAATAGGGGGCTAAGGAAGGAGCTGCTAAAGAAATAATGATCGGTTCAATCTTGCTTGCGACAGACTCTTCGAATGACTGGCGGTCCAGTCAATTATAAGACGATTCTACCAAAGTAATCTTATAGGCGAAAGAAGCTGGTGTTAAACCAACATGGCAATCAATCTCTTCTTGTGGTGTTTCTGCGAAGGTCTATTGGTTACAGTAGGATTCCTTTATCTTTCACAATGGTGTTCTTCATTGAAAATGGATTAATCCACAAATGAACTCCTTTTTGTCACAACTAGTAGTACCAAAAGATCGAATCCTAGAAATGCTGAGTGAAGCTCATGATTCTTCTTCAGATGGTCATTTTGGGATCAATAAAACACTGGGTAGAATTAGGAAACGGTTCTATTGAGCAAATTCTAGAATGAGTATCGAAGAATAGTGTCGGTATTGTGCGAAGTGTGTTGCCATGGTAGGACCATCGGATAAATTTGCATCCGATGCAAATTTTTAATTCAGGTGTTCCTTTTGAAAGTTCACTGGATAACATACTTGGTCCACTTGGGTAGAGGCAATTCCCCTTTCGAATATTCATTTGAAGACATGAGATTCCATTGGAACTTCATATCGATCAGGGTCGTAATTTTGATTTGAAACTGCTCAAAGAGTTATCATTATTAGGAATTCGTAAGACACAATCGTCTACAATCTGATGGACAGGTCAAACGACAACATAGGACCATCCTTAATTATTTATCAAAATTTTCTTTTTTTTCTCGCTTACAGGTTATCAAAACATGAGTCTAAAGGATACACACCAGTAGTGAGCTATACAGGCCAGGATATTCGATTACTCATAACAATACTTTGATAACAATCAAAGTTAGTAATTTTTTGACTGTTAACCATATATTTTTTTTACATGATTCGATCAGAAATTTCATTAACAATTCAAAAATATGAAAAATATGAAGATAGTTAAATTAATTATTACGAAATTAATGAACAAAAAAAATTAAGAAACTAGTAAGAGAAAAAGAAAGAAAATTTCAATCCCGTGTTTACTTTCATTAGGTAAAGTCATAAAAGTAGCCAAAAACTAAGCGCACAGGTCCAGTAGGCCGATCCGACCGTCAAGACAGAGCTAGAAAATTTTAGAAATAATATTGTTTTTTTTTTATAGATAAGCAATTGTGGGGTCGGCCTACTGCCGATAGATATAAAAAATATGAACATGATAAAATATTTCATTTTTCAATATATTGAAATACATCCTTATTTCTAAAATGTATGCCCTTATTTTAATAATCATAATAGATGCAAATTTTAACAATTTTGATACAAAAAAGTCTGTAATTTTTTATGAAGTTTCCGTTATTCCTACATATTTGTATCAGTAAGTACTAACAACGTTGTAATACACAATAATTGATAAAAGAAAAAGTTCACAATGAAAAAAAAAATAGGTACAGATTTGTCTTTGATTCCACATAAACATTTCACTTAAAAATTTAGAAGAAATAAAATAAATAAGAACTAAAACCTAAGGTCATGTAAGTTCATTTTATTTTCACCTGTATACACAGTTTGAGTCAATTTTCATTAACCAAAAGGACGCTCTCCTGACTTGTCAAACTTGTGAATCTTTATTTAGATTTTACTCAATAATAGGAATTCTAAGGCACATTTCAGTTTTGCTTCCATTAATATGTAACGTGTAATGAAATTCCATATATCTAGTACTTCGATTTATCTGCATACTTTTTATTTTTGAAATCTACATTTGTATTCGCAAAACATTACCTATTTTTAACTAAAATGTTAAAAATGAACAATTTTAAAACATGTTTAAGGGTATTAAGATTTTAATAAATTCAGTAAAATTTCATTAAAATGATCTCATTTTAAGAACAGTAAAAAATTATTAAAAACAACATTCTGTTTGGGAACGTGTATTGATCAATATGATTACGGCAAAATAAACCTACTTTAACGCCATCTGTTAGCTTGAACCGTAACATAAAACTAATTTTTGTACACAAATCTCAAGATTATTTCTTTGAATAATTAAATATCTTAAACAAATTTGATGTATATTTATCAGAAATATTAAAATTCTATGTAAAAACAACGTTGACCAGTGCCCCGACGTAATGATAAACATTTAAATGTCCAAAAGTTACTATTTTTTTATAACCTTTATACTGATATGCATTTCATTCTTTACTATTTGATCTTACGATTAATAGCTTGAAAAATTGTATATGAACAATATAGCAACAAACTGATCGTTTTTACAAACACAAAGTTGACTTAGCGTATAAATACATGTTTTATATTTAAGTATTAAATCAAAATTATTATTATATTTGTTTATTGGAATATAAGAGGAAATGTGAAAAATAAAATTGTGTTACTACTTAATAATCAAACTTTTATTAAATTTTAAAAAGATTTTTCAAAGTTTTTATTAGTACAAACAAAACTTGAGCATTGATATTCGTTGTTTTACATGTAAATTATTTCAAATTTAGTCGTGAGTTCTTATTAAATATAAATAATAATTAATTGTTAATAATTATATCTTAATATAAATATTGGGTTTTTTATTCATATATCATCGATATACCTTATAGAATATGTGTAAAATAATGTATATTCTTGCTTAAAATTTTGGTGGCCCTGAAAAGGGCCGATTGTTTGTAGACATAAAATACAAATGTTTAACCTCCAAAACCGTAAAGAGTACGGCCTTGACGTTTTAAAGCATAGACAACGTCCATGGCAGTGACTGTCTTGCGTTTGGCGTGTTCAGTGTAGGTGACAGCATCGCGAATCACGTTTTCAAGAAACACTTTCAGTACACCACGGGTTTCTTCGTAAATCAAACCAGAGATACGCTTGACACCACCTCTACGAGCCAGACGACGGATGGCGGGCTTGGTGATACCTTGGATGTTATCACGGAGAACTTTCCTATGACGCTTAGCACCTCCTTTTCCCAAACCTTTGCCCCCTTTTCCGCGACCAGTCATTTTGAACTAACTTTATAAACACTCTTTGAGACACAGAACCTCAACTAATAGTGTATGCCATAAAGGGAGCTCTTTTATATAGTCGTATTCGACAATATCCCCACCATCAATGCAACCTCCAATGAGATTGCACAACTTAACTGACAATACTTTAAACTGTATGCGTGAAAACCACATGTACTGTATCAAAATTGATATATTTTTGTTACATTAAATAACTTTTCATATAAACATTTTAAAAATCACGTGATTTTATGCAAAACGAATTGAAAATTTAATTTGTAACATCTTTAAACAATACTACGTTTCCACAATATTTATTAATTCACTGAGAGGGGCCATAATAATTGCTCCTCTAGTGACAATTATATTGCACTATTTTGAAATTCTAAAAGATAAAAATACTTGTAGTGTAAAATCGCGTAGCATTATGTGTATAAAAATTTGATAACTTAAATTTATGTTTTAGGTTAAAATTAAAAAAAATTATGGTTATATAGCTTGCAATTATAAAATTTGTTATATATTAAAAATTTTGTCTAATAACATTTAATATTACGTTATGTTGTTTGAATAATGAACAAAGATTCAACTGACGATTAAGAGAACAAGGTTTTCATAAATTCATTTACATGTAAATGAAGAAATAAAAATAAATTTAAAAAGTCTAAATTTGTAATCTCCAAAAAATTGTTGGCTCACAAAACACCTTAACTGAGTGTACAAATACACTCAGTATTAATCAATAATTATAAATTTGATCAAGACCGCTGTATATATTAATATTTATAACATTTTGTATCAAGTATTATATTCTTGTAAGTAATAATTAATGGCCCTGAAAAGGGCCGATTGAGTTGTTCAGAGAGAATAAAATTTACTTTGAGCTAGTATATTTGGTTACAGCCTTTGTTCCTTCACTGACGGCGTGTTTGGCAAGTTCACCAGGAAGCAATAGACGAACAGCAGTCTGAATCTCCCGAGACGTGATGGTTGATCTCTTATTGTAATGATTATTGTAATGTATCGTTAACAAAGCTGTTCATTATGCTCATCGCTTTACTGGAAATTCCAGTGTCAGGATGAACCTGTTTTAACACTTTGTAGATATAAATGGCATAACTTTCTTTCCTCTTGCGCTTCTTTTTTTTGTCAGTTTTCGAGATGTTCTTCTGGGCTTTGCCAGCTTTCTTCACGGCTTTACCACTAGTTTTCGGAGCCATAGCGATTCTTTCTCATGTATGTCATACAATGAAATGGTAGTAGCTCCACGGCGCTCGCGTCTTTTTATAACAAATAGGAGGGGACGCCGCAGCAATAGTATTGTACTCAGTCGCGATAGGTGCGGCTGATCCGAACTAAAAGGCACTTGAAGCCCACTTCTTGCTCGAATCGATTAATTTTATTCGTATCGTTCGTCTCGTCGGTACAAAGGAAATCTGAACAATGTCTGGTCGTGGCAAAGGAGGTAAAGTTAAGGGAAAGTCAAAGACCCGTTCTACTCGGGCTGGTCTTCAGTTCCCAGTGGGTCGTATTCATCGTATGTTGAGAAAAGGCAACTATGCCGAGCGCGTGGGTGCCGGTGCTCCAGTATATCTTGCTGCAGTGATGGAATATTTGGCTGCTGAAGTTCTTGAGTTGGCGGGTAACGCTGCCCGTGACAACAAGAAAACCAGAATCATCCCACGTCACTTGCAATTGGCTATCCGCAACGATGAGGAATTGAACAAACTGCTTTCTGGAGTTACCATTGCTCAAGGTGGTGTTTTGCCCAACATCCAAGCCGTTCTCTTACCGAAGAAAACTGAGAAAAAAGCTTAAACTCATTTTTCACATCATAAAATCAATCGGCCCTTTTCAGGGCCAACAAAACTTTTTTACTGAAATATTCATCTTATACATTTGTGTAAAGCTTATTTGTTCATTCTATATTAAGTAACTACATAATATAAAATTGATATTATTTAGTATGGATAGAAATATGTATCTTAAACTTGAATTTTGATCATTTATTATCGAGATATTTACGATATTCAAGAATAAATATTACCATATTTGCCTGTTGAATAATTGTTTCGTAAGACATGAACTGTCATTAAATATACTATAATTTTAATACGTACTTTAAAGGAACACACAATTGTCATCCAAAACAGCTCATCATCTTAAACAGTGAAGAAACAATGTTGCAATACATTTAACTTAAATTTAATCATTATACAACATATTTAATCATTATTTAAATAAAGTGAGTCCGACGGATTTATTAAAACAAAAAATTGAAATACATAGTTTTATAAGTAAGATACAAAAAAGACTTAGTCGAATAAGGGGTTAATTCAGTAGTTTTTTATTTAATATTTTTATTTCTGCTTATTCTTTTTATTCTTAGAAATATAAATATAAATATTACATTTTCATGCTCCAAAATTTGAAAATTATATTTCTCAATAATAATAATATAGACACACTAAAAATTGTGAAAGTTTAAATTAT
>JABFQD010004229.1:0-12071 GCA_022817045.1 Psix sp. ZL-2020 | reverse complement strand
CATTACCGTCTTCACATTTATTGTAATAATTCTTCTAAAATTATTACCGGTAAATTTAAAGTTTCTAGATAATTTAAAACTGTTGGTACATCTTAAATACAATTATATTTTGACTTTAAAAATACCTTTTAACAAACTTGATGTCTCTGGAGCTGAACCAACCACTTCGGTTAAAATTAATAAGATCATCGATCTGTGGTTATTCAAAGGATTGTAAAAAACATCTGCTCTAAAGCATATACCTAAAATTTCTGTCACATTACGAACAAATGGCTTATTAAATTCTAAACTATATTCCAAAGGAAACTGATCCCATACTCGTAACGCAGGTGAATATTGTATGAATGGTCGAAGTAGTTATTGATGATAATATAACTTTTGATAACGCAACTTTTAAAAAAACTTCTTTATTAATGTATGCCTGGATAATATTTTTGTGGCAATCAAACGCAGATGTTTTAGGCCTGGGTATATATTTAATATGAAATTGCAAACTATTAAATTTTCTCGTGATTCCAAAATAATGAAATTGTTTCTAGCTAACGATTTGATAAGCATATTTGGTTTGATTAATCCGGAAACATTATTATGCCACTTGCTTTATCTCGTTTATTCTTAACTAAAGTTTTCAAAACAACGGAGAATGGAGAGGAGAAACAACGCATAAAAATTAAGATCCTACCCCGACATCACGACATCATTGTGATGCATCCGCATCACAATTTTCCTTTGATGAAATATATGATGCAACCAAAATAATGTTCTTAGATTTTGCCCCCTACCATATTTTTTTTGCTAAATTATGTGTTAACAGGTATTGGATATAACCTATTCTATTGACATAAGCTATAGCTGTTAAGTTGTCAATTCGTACTTGACAATTAAATAAGTCGTTTTTTAATTCTTTTATTGATAGTAAGACAGCTTTGTGTGTGAACATTTTATTAAATATCTTCTTTCTATCTTGTTCCGAAAACCGAAACTTTGTTTATTTTCTCCCCAACCTGATTTTAAAGCATCTGCAAATTAATGATAATAATAATATTAATAAAATAGTCTCTTAATCGCTTTTGACGCTCTATTTGAATTATCCTTCCACCATAAAAGATGTAATTTATTACTACTAGATATAACCATAACTTCAGTGGAATTTCCACTATATAAATTAAGAATGATATATTTCACTATTTCTAAACTTTTCGTATATAGCATACCGTAAATCAACGCAGGACAAGATGATATAAGCTTACCTTGTGATCGAGCTAATTCAATAATTTTACATTTTTCTTTGACTAAAAACATGTTCACTAAAATCAACACTTTACATTTCTTTTTTTCTGGTGATTCTGTCTTCTGTTATCCCCCTACGCCAGAAAGCTAAATTTCTCGTCTGACTTGAAAAAGGCTTCTCCCGTTCCGGGCCCTTGAAATTTAAAGATAGCTTGTATTAAACTGTTCTATATACCTGAACCTTCATAGCTTGCCCTGCTTTACTAATTGCTTTGATTTTAACTGACAAATTACCTCCAAATAAAAGTTCATCCATCTTAGAACAGCACAAATTAGATTTTAAATTAGGTAAGATTCCTAGTAAAATAAAGGCCTTTCTTGTTTTATACTAAACATACCACATATCCGTAAATAATTAGGTTGTCTCGTTTAATCTCTCGATTACATCAGATTTGTCAATACCATCTTCCAATAATCAAAGCAGATAATATGCCATCCAACATACTAAATGCCACTGTAGCAAATTTCTGAATCTTGAGAAAATGATCATCACGTTTCTTTACAGCCTCAGCCATAGATGCCTTGATTTCTGGAGTAAAAAGTATTTTTGGTATGTCAAACTTATCCAAAAGTTTTTTGCTTTCTTCTTTTAAAACCCTATTGGCGAACCAAAAACTCCATTTTTTTCAAATGGTGGGTGTACCTTAAGATCTAAGCTTTTTTTCAATTTAGAACTCTGGGCTAGTGCTTCTAAAGCTTGTGCTGACAATTACTCATTACAATTTTCTTTATTTTCATTCGGAAAGTTATCTGTGATTATTTTGTAATTAAAATAATGGTCTTTCCATCTTCTCAGAAAGAAAACATACGAGATGCCCAATTATTTTAATATATATTATAACCTATCACTTACGCACCTTCAACTGTTCACACCGCCACGACTAGCGACGCCAGTCGGAACACTTAGCCTCTACACAGTGGCGCCAAACACTTACCATATAAAATTAAGTAATTATGAAAAAAAACTAATTTATTTTGGCGCAAACTTCAATGAATCGAAATTACTTTCGGTTATTTCCAGTTACTAATTTTTTTCTCAATATAAATTACTTTGAACAAAACAAGTATTTCTCATGTACTGGCTGGCGTCTATGACGTCACAATTATTGCTAGGCGAACAATTTATTAAAATATAAACTACAATGAATAATTAATTAATACAAAGTTATATATATTCTGAATTGTGAAGATACGAGAAAGAAATTCCTCATTCTACTTTTTGAATTAAAATTAATTTTTACAAACACTTATGATTGATAGGGTAGGCTGCCAATACGATAGTTTAGGCAGCCTATAATAGTTTTTGTTGCGACGAAAAAAATATTTAAGTTAAAGTTAACTCAATTCTAAAAATCACGGTTGGTCTCCCGCCACTTCGCGTGCGTGTATAAAAGGGCAAGTGCGCGTAATTTTTGTCACCTTCGGTTGAGAGACGAAGCTGAGAAAAGAGCCCAGGAGGTGGCAAAAGTAGATGGAAAACAAGGTGAGAACCTTTTCATGTTTATTTAGTGAGCGAGAACCGCTAAATTCTGTTTTTCAGTTAGGTGTTGGTGAGAGCCGCGGAATTGTTGGCGTAAGTCGCAATATAATGCTACGTGCTGGCAAAAGCCGCGAAATATTATTAGTATTAGACGTTAGCGAAAGCCATATAAGGAAACAAAAACATAAAATTTAGATTTAAAAACAGAGAGTATGATTTGAGTAAACCGTGTTGGTCTCGAGTTGGTGACCCACTAGACAAATCATTATCTAAGTTTGTTATTTTATTATTCCGTTTTCGTTAATAATTCATAAAACTCAACCTTTTAACTTCAACTTCTACTTTAACAATTATTCTGCAATTTATTATTGATAAAAAGCTCACTGTGAAGTCAACTGAGGCAGCTCCAACAATAAACAAATTTTTATTATTATTGAATTTTTTTCGAATTATTAATGATTATTTTTATTTTCTTTTATTAATAATTTTGTTTATCTTTGATTAATTAAATTAAGTTTAGCATAGTAGAAGTTGAAACTTGAAAACGTCAATTTTTCTTCAAAATAATTAAAAACAAAAATTGGATGTTTTAATACATTTATTATACATACACTGGCCCCAAAAAAACAACACTTTAATTCGGTCGAAATTTTACTATTTTTCAACCCATCCTATCTTTCGTAATTTCCATCAAAATTGATTCTTTTTTGACCGAATTAACGCTTAAAATCTCCTCTTTAAGAATGTCATGAAAAAGATTATGAGAAAATGGGTATACTTAGTATAAAAAAAAATTTATCATTCTTTGAACAAACTGAAAAAAATTTTTGTTTTCTGATGGAAAATGGCAAAGTTATGGCCAATACTTTTCTTTCTGATGGAAAGAAAAGAATCGTGCTGCATTTTCGTACTTTTTTCAGTGTTATTGACAAAAATCATACAGTCTTAGATAAACACGAATTTAAATACAGTAAATAAGTTTGACATATCAATAGTGACTTTAACATGGCTATGACATGGTAAATATACGGTCATGGCAATGGCATAGCAAGGCAGAGTAGTGATATGGTAATGGCCAAGCAATGACATAGCAATGACAGCATAGCATTGGCATGAAAATGGCATGGCACTTGCATAGATGTGACATGGCATAAGCATGGCACTAGCAGAGCATAGAGCATAAACAGAGCAATATCATGGCATTAGCATGGCACTGTCATACCAATGCACTACCCAGCAAAAGCTATTCAATTTTCCCACTATTACCATACTACTTACCTGATACTGCTATGCCATTTTTATTAGCATGCCAACGCTATGCTAAGTCATCGCTATGTCGGGGGACTACAGTTATCATAATCTTAAAAACGAGGTTTCAAGTATAATAATTTTGTTAACGCGGCTACATCATAATACAGTTATTTTAATGTAATCCTGCAGTTAAATTTTTCGATCAAAACTCCACTACCTTTATTCACTTCGTACTGTACAAACTATAATACAGATTTAATAAATTAAGATAAGTTCAAATACTTCTAAAGATGAAGTGTACTACATTTCTTGTAGTTAGGTCTGTTTAGATTTGGTTTAGATTATCAGGCTTAAAAAGTTACTAGAAATCATTGTCATAAGTTCAACAGTCTGTGGCTTAGCCGCAATAAAATTTAGATAAAAACTAAATAAACCCAACAAGAGCAATGTTGATAAAAATTTTACAAGTGTATCTCTTGCCTTACAGACCAAATTTGTACAAACTTTTTGTTTCGCCATAAAAAACTTATTCGCTTCGATTTGGGTACAATGTATGATACATCTTCATACTTGGTATGTATAAAATGGTAGTAAAAAATTATGCATCACACGCACTTTTGACAGCCGAAATATCTACGTCTTGTTTTTTTGATGTAATGTTTCTGATTTTCCTTATAAAGTGCTTAAAACTATCATTTCATGAACTTAAAAAGGTCCGGTGATAGAACTTAAATTGATTTCTATCTTCTAATTTCATAGTAAACACAAGAAACCGGTTTTCTTTATTAACAGTAACATAATATTTAGGTTACAAAAACATTCATGTAAAAAGAACTATAAAATCGAGAAACATTTAGAAAAAAGTAGCGGGATCATCTAGTGATTCTACTTCGATCCTCTTTATTTAAAGTAGCATGATACAAGTCATTAGGCTTTTTTCAGTGCAAGTACATTTCCTGGATCTTTCCATTTCAGTTTGCACAAATTCCTGCAGCATCGTCAACATTTCTATTACATTCACCATAAATTAGAATCATTTAAATTCGTTTTTGGTTGCAGGATTCATTTCCTAATACAAATTGTGTTCAAGAAATGAAAAGTAAGTACTAGGAATCCAGATAATGTTTAAAGTTCTTATAGCACCTCTATAGCACCGCCTAAGGGTGGGATTGGTAGATCGAGTTGGATATCATTAGGTAACCGCCGTAAAGATGAACAACTTTTTTTTTTATCCAATGCATATTTTCGGAAATATTTTGATGTCTTCAGATAAATCGGCCACCCGATATAATATTTTTCGAGAAGCTATCAATAATGTTACGGTTGACCAACTCCCTCCTTTCCTTTTCACATTCTATGTGACTGGGGCTGATGACAACTTTAAAATTTTAAGTAACAAATAGTATTTCTTACACTTAAAAATACGCCCAACTTTGTTGTATTCATGAAATTTTATTCAATGATGCTCTCGATCAAAATTTTACGATATTTCCGAATTCTTCAACCAAAAACATTATTTCAACGTAGCAATACATGTACAACAAGAAAAATGTATTCTCCTTTATATTTTCCATTAATTTTTTACTCAAAGTGTACTAACGATCAATATTTAAAACATTTTTTCTATCTTTTATTTATTGGTCAGTATACAATGTAATACCATTAAAATTCAGTTAAAGTAAAAACTTTTCTCTAACCCATTTCTGTAATTTAGAGATAATTTTCACATTTAATTTTGCATTTTAATTTTCAATTCATTTTTATGTTTACATTTAATATTTGTTTGAGTATTTCCATTCGTTTTCCTTCGTAATTGGAAAACGTTAAAAGCACAAAGAAAACATCTTTCTCTAAATTAGAACAATACAGATGTAGGTTTTAAACATCATTCATCAAAACATATTTCAATTAAGCATGAGTAAATTGTGAAAATGGACATGTTGACCGTACAAGAGAAAATTAAAATGATTCATTTTTATGGAAAATATGGCAGGAATCTATAAAATGCTGTCAACCTTCAAGCTTAGTATTTTCCGGATAATGCCCGATCACGCAGTGCATTTTTTTGCAGTATCAAACAGTATACTGCTGAAGGAAATGTTTAGCATAAAAAAAGATTCGAAGAGCAATAGTAGAAAATCATTAGACGAGAAATATCTCACAAATCCATAGTTTCCCAAAGCAGTATTTGGAGGATTATAAAATCGTATACTTAAAGGTCCTATCCTTATCACGCATCTTTACATTAAGTTCTTTATGGTGTTGATTTTCAAAATCGTTTAACATTTTGTCACGGGGCTCGGAAACAAATAGAAATGAAACCTAATTTCTTTCATTCGATATTGTTTTCTGACAAATTAATTTCTATAAACTATGGATCTGTTAATCGACATAACATACATTACTAGAGTGTTGAAAATCCACAATAGCTGTGTCAAATTGAGCAACAGCGTTCTTGGTCTGTTAGTGTGTGATGTGAAAAAATTGGCAATATACTCATTGATCCCCACATTATTAATGGCAATTTAAACGGTAAAATTTATCGAGACATTCTGGACAATGTATTGTTGCAGTTACTTAAAGAGGTTAGTTTAGAAGTGCTGTAGAACATGTGACGGCTGTCTAGCACATTATTCACTAAGAGCACGCAAGGCACTTGATCGTTTTTTCCTGGTCGTGGATCGTTAGGGCTGATCCGATAAATTGACCTGTCAAATTGCCAAATCTTACTTCACCAAATTTTTTGCGTGGAGATATTTGAAAGAAAAGTGTACCAACAAGTACTAACAACTCGTAAGAATATGATTGAACGAATCAGGAATGCTTGTACCCAAATTTACAGCGGTGTAGTTATTAGTTGTTTACATTCATTTGAAAAACAGATTAGTAAATGTATTGAAGTTCGGGGTCACCAATTTGAGCAAGTTCTTAAACAGTGAAAAATTAAGTTCTAACAGAGACCATCCTTTGACACATAAAAGTTTGGATTCGGCTTATTATTCTGTTCGATACGTATTTTCAAGATATACTAATTTCCAGTTTGAATGAATCTATAAATAATAACATTTATGCTATTTATGATAAAATCTGTACATAATTTCTCAAAAGAAAAGGGGCAATGTAGAGGCAGAGATAACATACTGACGTTGCTACTTGAGCCACTAAGTGATCACTTAGTGGCTCAACTTTAGTTTCAACTTTATCTATGCTGTATGTTCTTTCTCATGAAGGTTAATTTACAAAATTAACACTACCTTGCCATCGCCATACCATAACCATATGTTGAACATGAAATAGGCATGCTAAAGGCACGCTACAAATATGCCATACTTATTCCGCTTTATTGAAATTCTTGTTTATCCAAAACAGTATGATTTTTCTCAATAACAAAATAAATTTCAAATGAGATAACTCACCCCATCCCTTAGCGGTGAGGTGAGTAGCAACAATAAAATTTCAAATGGGAACTCCTATTTTTATTACAGATTGAATTTTCAAACGGAAAAATACGCAACTTTTGTTCGGAACATTTTTTTAGATTCATGACAGATGGCTCCTATGTGCATCATGACAGATGACTCCTATGTGCGAATTTCTTATGTGATTTTTGTTTGTGAACTTGGTTGTATTTCCAAAAAACCAAAAAAAATGTTAATGATAGATTTAAATTTATAATTAATTTATTTACGACAAAATTCTTATTGTGTCAAAAAAATAGATAATGGAAAATGGTTAATGTTAAATAAGGGTATAAGAAATTGAACAAATTTATGGAACCTTATTTACAAACTGCTTAGAAGAAATGTGTTTCAACATCGTTTGTGCCAACAATCACTTATAACGAATCGATAAATTTAGGAATAAGTAAATTATTCAATTAATTATCATAAAATAGTGTTAATATAATCATTAATTAAATTTGTGGTAAATTAAACGATAGGTTCATAAAAATTCCACCACGAACGCAAATTATTAATTTTAACATTAAATAATGACTAAATCTACTAATAAATGAACAAAAATTATCTAACGAATGGATACATTAATCCAAAATAAACAAGACTCAACAAATTTCGCAATACATATCACTATTTTGCAATGCAACACTGATGAATTGTTGTTAATCGAGAATACATTAATAAAAAATAAAGATTTAAATGAAGAAATTAATAAATACGTTAATTAGTAACAAATATTTAAGTCAAACAAGAGAATAACAAATCCATGATCAAATAATAAAACTAAGTCAACCTAAGTGGTCAATGTGTTCTCTATTCAGCCGCCGACATGTTTTTACCCTTTTTTGAGAAGAGTTTACAGCACGTCGAATTTCTTCACCGTACAAAGAAATTATTCCTCAAATCATTTATATATTTCATGTACCTAATGATAATTTGAGAAATTGCAAACTTGACTTCTGAAATAAGCAAAAGCTTCATACTTAGTAAATGTCGTGGATTACTTATACTTCAACTTCATTGCTACGATCGTAAAAATTACGTATTTTGAAGAATTATTCTACACCCTTAAACTGTACCCCCGGAGACAGGGACAGAAATTTTATTAAGAACACTTATAAAACATGTTAACCAAACTCAATAATAGGTAATAAGAATAAAAGAAAAATAAACAGTCATATGCTTACAGTCACCACCATTACATAACATTTCCTCGTTATGAATGAGTATAAAGCACCCTATTTAAAATAACTGAATTAACATACAACAAAAACTTGCTTTCCAATACTTTGATTTCATAGTACACCTATAGGCTTTCTTCGAAATTCACAAAGAACGAGCTTTTCAATTCATCCATTCTATGCAATAAATCATTTTTATTATTTTTTCCTAACTTAGTAGTCGTAAGCGATCTTAAAGCGATTTTTTTACCAGACCAAGGCAATGCAAATGCATAAATTCAAGTAAAAAAGTTTTAATTACATCACTATTGAGTCCAATGGTTTTCAGAGAAGACATTTCAATGTAATGTTATCTTCTTTTAAACAAATCATCTAATCATATCTTTACAGACAAATTTGAATCATACACAATTAAGCTGTAAACCATTTACATTACAGCGTTGTCAATAACAATATTCTAAATGTCTTGAAATGCATTTTATCTAATCTCTTGCAAAAGTGTCATATATAAAGCAATTTTTTCATTTTAATTGTAAGAATTGTGTCTCTGATTGAAATTTCTAGTTGTAAAGACTTAACTTTTTAAATAAAATCTTCAAAATATAACTCCCAATCATCACATTTTCCCTCTTTTTCGTGTAGTACCACAAAAATTAACTTATAAGTATTAATATATTGTCTCTTTCGCCTTTTTGCAATATTAAAAACTTATTCCAATTAAACAAAATCTCAGTATGTACCTATGGTCATTAAGCCAACACTTTTTATCATTCACTTATCATCAACTTTATTATTACTTTATCATCAACTTTTTTATCATTGATCTTGTATTGATCATAAGAAAAAATGTATAATGATCAATTTATATTGTGTCGCGCGACGAACCGAACATGTCTAGAGTACTGCATAGGGGAGAGCGGGACAATATGGGCACCCTATGAAAAAACCTGAATAATAGATATAATAATAATTGAAATGAAGTTTTTTTTATGAAAAATCAAAATTTGTTAACATAGTTATCAGAAAAAAGTTTCATTTCTTTTAAATAATTTTTCGTGGTACACACGCGTTTAAGCTGTTCGGAACTACGTGCTACCGGAGGTGATTGCGGTTATGAAATAAAACAATCTTCTGTTCTTAATAACACATTTATTAGTATGTATTCTAAACTGTAGTGCTCTTATCGGCCAAGATACATGTATTTTATACCCAAAATCTAACCATACGTTCTAACGTAATATTCTAATGCAAAGGTTGATCACTTCCTATTCTGAGAAATAATATAATGTCAAAAGACATCATATGAAGGTATAAGGTCGCTGTTACGTTTTTCTATTGCTTAAAATTATGTAGGAGTTCGTTCGGTGATTTACATATTAATAAGTGATTAGTTGATGTACTGTATTATACGTTCTGTATTAAAAGTTGGGATCTACCAAAATTTCTCACTGTTTAAAAATTTGTTATAAAATAAAATGTTTTTGGTCGTATCACCCGCCAAAGTGTCAAATATAGGCAACTGCAGAAATCAAATTTTAAATTACAAAATTTAATTTTTTTTTGTGTTACTAAAAGTTTTTTTTTTCATGAAATCAGTTACAAAACAATGAAAAATTATTATTTTTATATAGTTAGTTTATGTGATGGGTTTTTCATATTAAAAACTTTAAAGGTGAATTATAATATAATAATTGGACAGCTAAATAAAAAATTTTATATAACACAAATATTAGAATGAATATTTTCTTTTTCATAACATATCACGATAAATTATAATAAAATACAAAATAATTCGTACAATGTAAATTCTACTGTTTTGAACTTTTTCGTATCACGGCCGTTTCTTTCTGATGCATTTGATTTTTGGTTTTCCTTGTTAAAACTGTCTTCGTACTTGAAAGTTTTTCTTGGACTTTGTTTTCCTTCTGAAGTTTCTTGATTTGATTTTCTTTTTAATGCTGTATTTTTTGTTCTAGGTTTTATTCCTGCCGAAGACGTCTTTTATCTAATTTCTCCTTTTTAACTATTAATTCTTCTTGTTTTGCTTCCTTCTCTTGAAGTTTTTGGACCTTCTGCAACTCTTTAGGTATCAACTTTTCTAATTTTTTGCGTTTTTTGATTCCAATTTCTTCTATATTTTTTAATTTTATCTTCACATTTCTTTTTTCTTTCGATGAGAACTTTTTTTTCAGCTGATCGATTTCATAAAAGCATCACACGGGCTGTTTAAAGCCTCCTTCAAGGGTCTCAGAAACATCAAGTCAAGCGGGTAAAGTCTGTGAAAGCCACGAGGTGGCAAAGTCAATACATGGATATTGTTTTCTACAAAAAAATCGTATGCCTCCAGACTAACGTGACTGTTGTGATTATCAAAAATCAAAATGACAAGATTATCAATCGATGATTTAAAGTGAGCTGCAAAATACTTTAACCACATGATCAATATCACTTCGTTTGACCAACCATTGTATATAGATTGAATGACTGATCCAGGCGGTGCATTATTGGCCAGTTGTGGAGAATTTATTTGGCGAGCAAAGATGAAAAATGGTGGAACATATGTCCCCGCGGAACTCATTGCAGCAATGACAGTCGTGTTCCTTCCTCGCTCCCACGAAGTCAAGCTGCCCACTTTTTTTTGGTCTTTTTGGAGCAAAAAATTTCTCAGTATTTTAAAATAAACTTCATTTCAATAACATTACTGTTTTCACAAACACAGTTTACTTAATTTTCAAAGAAATATATAATCGAACTTTAGGTACCTGCACTGTACTCTTGTCGACGTTAAATATGTTCCTTGGTTGAAATTTGTGCTTTTTAAACATTGTGGACATATTAGCATGCAATAGTTTTAGTTCAGACTCAGTGAAAGCAGCTATACATTGAATGCTACTTTCTTCTGTTTTCCAAAGCAGAAAACAATTTTGAAAACAATTTTGCCAAGTTCAGACGTGCTCAATCCATAAAATCTGTTAGATAACGTAAACGTATAACAAACTATCTGCTGTTCTTGATTTGGCGTAAAAACTGCCCTCCAGCCAAGTTTTGCAGCAGATAAATCATTTCCTTTCAGACGTCGGTGAAGTGTTGATCGAGGAATATTATATGACTTAACCATTTGTAACATAGGTACACCACTTTTAATTCCATTGACAGCAGCTGTCAAAGTGTTTTTAGTTAAGGTTAAGTTTTTTAACATTTTGATCATTTAATTTTATTGCTATTAAACACAAATTTAGTATTTCACTAAATTTCATTAAAAAGTGTTGTTATCAAGTGATATTTTTTTATTATATTGATTAAATTACTTAGGGATTTTACATTTGATAAAATTCCAGTTGAGCAAAAACATTTCTGCAAAACTAATTTGAACGTTATGTGCCCATATTACCCAACAAATTCGGGCTTACC
>JABFQD010004228.1:0-12072 GCA_022817045.1 Psix sp. ZL-2020 | reverse complement strand
CTGTTAGCTGTTTTCAGGGCAAACACGATGTGATGGAATTGGCGGAACTTTAAATCAACACGAAGCAAAGTACATTTCCGAAAATCAGGGTGTAATTGAATCTGCTAGTATCCGTTTATGAGATATTTAGTAGACAAATATATAAAAAAATATATACTGGATATATTCATAGAAAAGATTCATTATCTGCTTCAATTTGATTGCTCTAAAAACTAGAATCTGAACAAATTCCCAGGTATCCGTCTCTATTTGTTACAACCTTTGATGAATCGCAACAACTTATTTCGGATATTTTAATAAAACCTATTTCCAGCATGCGTTGCACATCCATTTGAACTCCGTTGCGAATCGCTATGGATGTCGGATATGATTTTTTCACACTAATTCTTCTCTTTTCCTTTCGTATTTTATGCTGATATAATTCACCCTGGTCGAAGTTGATAGTAAACAAAAACTCAAGAAAATTTTTAGCTGTCACGAAATGATTTTTCTCATCTTCTTCCAAAAAATTAAATGATTTTTTAATTCAATTGTTTACTTATTCGTTTTCGCTTTCAAATAATTTATTTCAACTAGTTTGCAGTCATTTTATTCTAAAATATCATTATTCTTAATTAAGTAGTCATGATTATTTAATTTGCTTACGACAATTTCTTTGATTGTCACGAGATTTTTGACTTCACAATTATTTTTCTCGAAATCATTTTGTGCATCATTGCTTCTATATAGATAGATATGTTGAAAATGAATTGGAAAAAATTGGGTTAGTTCTTCGTTCACTTACTACCTGATCAGTAAGCCACATTGGCCTGGAGAAGTTGCAATCTATAATGTCTGGAAGACAGAAGGAAGTTGAATGTTATTACTCTTATTGGTCCAAACCCTATCGGCCTTAATTCTAAGGGCAGAGCAATCTATTAGAATCCACCATAGTAGTTGGAAAAAAACCCCACTTTGTGGGCATCCTCGATTTGCAATGCCACGGTGACAGCTTACTAAATTTCATTTGGATGTGTTAAGCGCACGGTGTTAAGAGCTGATATTGCAGAACCTTGAGCGGCACTAACAAGGATTTCAAAAAGCCCATTATAAGTATTTTTTCGACTGCCCTGTCACATTCTGTGTCACTGCCCTTTCTCTTGTGGCTGGGCACGGTGGCGTTGAGTCTTCACGTCGCTGTTTTCAAAGTGGAGTTCAAAACCTCTAGTTGCATCACCATCTCTTCCTTCGTCTCGTTTCCGTATCTGGCATCGGAGACGAAGAAGGCCGTCCGCCAATACCTCTGGAGAGTTTCGACCCTTCCCACTCTCATCGATAACCCGACCCGTTACACGAATCATGTTGTATGTTTATAGAGCCAGTTTGCGGCAAATCCGTTAATTGCTACCACGATGATGGCTCCTCCCTTACAAAAATTATCAGAGGCTGCTTGACTAGTGGAACTAGTCAAGTTTCTCCCTGATTGCTGACCTCACCTTTTTAAGGTGCCTCTGGGTCAGAGTTATCTCGGGGTAGAGTGGTGCTGTTATGACAGTTGTCATAACGGCTTATCATTTTGATCTCTACGTTTTGCTTAGTCATTTGTTTTTAGTTCTGTCCAAACGGCCCACGCCTGGTCCGCAAGTGACTTCCGGTCCAGTGGCTATGCTCCTCGGTTCAATGACTGCGACTGTCATGATAACACTTGGTGCTGAGCTTGGCCTAGCCTGAGTGGCGTTCTTATCGTTGTTTGTTCCGTCCGAATTTTTTGTTCGTATTAGTTGTGTCCATTCAGTTCCCATGAATAAGCAAGGAAGAAAGGTCATATTACTAAAAGCGTCTATACGTGATTAAGGTTATTTACTCTAGAAGACGCCCAGTGCCATGCAGGTACCGTTACAGGTACATTTGCCAAGAGGAAGCCAAGAATAAAAATAGCCTGTGACGCAGGGTAAATGACGTCGGCGTGAGGTGTATCACCCACCACTTGATGACGCACCCCAGCATACTTTCGTTTGTCTGGGCTATGCCCATTCACCGTGTCAAGGTGAAGAAGTCTTGGATGAGAACTTTTCTCTTATGCTCATCAAAATTTATCACATTGATATTCAAATTACCTTTTACATATTTACGCATCTCATTTGCGTTCTCGATTTCATCACAAAAACTATTCATCATATAATTACATTATATAAATTTTACTATTTATTTATCATAATATTACTATATTTCAAGCTTTTCAGAAAACTCGAAACTAAATTCAAAAAATTCTAGTTTAATTAATGTTTTCGCGATACTTACTTTTTAATTTAATAATCCAGTATCACTTAATTTTTGTATAGAAAATCGTTGCCAATGATCATTGGTGACGTTAAATGTGGTGAAATGAGCAAACATGTTTGAATTATCTTACTCCCGAAATGAGAAATTTCGGAAATGAAAATTGTCTTATGATTGTTGTAGGCTTTTTCTGATTGCTGTTGAAATTACCAAATTAGTTACCGGAATTTCATAGATTTTTTTATAGTAACTACGGTAAGCAACAAATTTTTCTGATCTACAGATTTTTTGACTATCTATATCAATTGAAGCAGATGCTGGAATACCATATATATGAGTAATCACGTGTACATAAACTGTAAATGTACGGGGTTCGTTCAATATAGTTTCTGTAGTCTCACAAACGACTTCACAGTTTAGACCTTGTAAAAAATTATAATCAAAGTGCTTAACTAGGTGGTGGCATTGAAAAATTGGGAATTGCAAGTGAAATTAGACTCTTGTTCAACGTGTGCATCATAATTATGAGATGCAAAATGAATAGGCTGAACTATTGTACTAAAGATTTATATTGAATCATACGATTGTAAAAGGTGTACCAACTAACTGTACTATAAATCGATTTTATTGTAATTCTTAGCAATTAAGTTGTTCTAAAATATGCTATATCGTTATTTTCATACGTCAGTTTTTTATAATTTGTTGATAGGGTAATCTTTACTTGATAGTTTTTTCCATTTCAAGTTTTGGTTCACAAAATTTACAGAATTGTTTACTATTCGGATTCAATAAACATTTTTTCTCTTTTATATGTTATCATCACTGTGTCATAATTATAACTGGAGAATAACTATGAATTATCTACTTGAAACTTTCATAAGGGAAATTTAACACAGTCTTGATTGTATATTTGGACTGATGTGAAGTGTCATGATGCTCTAAGCGGATCTTTCTGTTATATACAAGTCTAGTAATGAATCTTTCTGCCGCGTTATTGAGATATTACATTGAACCAAGTAAAAGTCGTATCTGCTTGATAAGTGACCTTATCAAGCAGAAATTAAGTTCCAGTAAACCACATGAAACTATGGCGCTTAATCTGCTTCTTGTATTGATGGAATATACTGTTGTGGTAACCATGACACAATCTAACGCTATTTCTGTTGAATCATCTATTTCCAAAAAATCTTTGAAATTGTGTTTGAAAATCTGTGTAATTTTGTAATTTTGGCTTACTAGTTTGTAGGTCCTTGTTCATTGTACCTCTCTTCTGTACACTTATCGTTACTGTGTAAAGTAATTTGAAGTATTAGTAGCATTTAGACTTGACCCAGTCAATCAAGGGTTTTCTTTGTTCCAAGTGCGAATTTCTTTGTGTTTTCTCATGTGATTTTCTGATCGCGATTATTTCTTTTTCAACTTATAATTAAACCCTACTTAATTTCATACACTGCAAAGGTTCAAAGTCAAATAGAACTAATTTCACTGAATGAAAGTGGTAGGATGGTTTCTTGGTTTGAATGCTATTACATGATTGCACGTTGTTCAGTTAAAATTGCTTTGTGCCATTTAATTATTATAGTTGTCAAAATCAATTAATCAACTTTGTTTACGAATTAGTTGAAATTTTTATCCTTAAATGATTTATTCTATATTACATTGCTCCTTCTGCATGTTTCTCAGTTTGAATCTTCAAAATTGTTCCGTACTTAAGACTTTAGCTTATTCATTTTCTGAGTTTTTTATTTTAAGAATTCCGTGGGTACAGGGATTCTTCGAAGATTTTTATTAAACCTTTCTGGTTGCTTGGTTCATGTTAATTAATTTCATTTCAAATTCAATAAAACATTGTTCAAGATTATCCGACTCGAAATACCTTATTTGCATGGTTGCTAACATTGATTTATTACAAAGGGCCGATGTGTTTATACCTCTTAAAAAATAACCTAAAAGAAGACAATCTCTTTTGTGTATCTATGAGTACTAAAGGTAGCAAGATTCGTTTATTTGTGCTTCAAACTCTAACTGCTATTTCTATTTTGTTTACTGCGCAGGTTATATTGGTCTAATTGTATCATTCGTTCTAGTCTTTATTCACAACAGACAAGCCGTGGTGAAGATGAAATAAAATAGCAATTGTATAGAGCACTATTTTCTTACAATATATTATTGTCATAAAATAGCGTTTGTATAGAGTTAATGAAATTTCAAGATATTTATTCTGATTATTAACACAAAATATGGACGATTCTGATTTTATTTATAAAATTAATTTTTACAAATAAAAACCAACACTCGACAACATTTATTTATACGTTACCGATATTTTAGCACACATACCATACGATACTGAAAGTAAACAAAATAATAGAGATGTAGGTGGTTTACGATGAGCAGGAACGCGTGATTGTTGTCCCAGAATATTTGACTCGGGTACTTCCTGTACGGCGGGGCGTCTACGACAGCTCGGCTCGTTTCTCATCCGAATGGTTGCCTGAGAATAAACGAAAATAATTGGCTGGCTCCATTGCTCAGCTCGCTAGAGATAGTATCTAAGAATTCGGTTGTTCGGGCACAATCAGGTCATTTTGATGATTAACGGCAATGCACGAAAAGGAATCTATTTTTGCAAACTCGGGCCTTGAACGTGTGCGCGGGTTTTCACACTAAAAGTGGGGAAACAATCTTTTCACTCCCAAAACTCGCATCGTCGCTGATTAGGTCATTGACTACACCTATACATACACTGCGTGTAAAAAATGCCACCTACCGAAGGTTAAAATTTTTCCGTTTTTCAAACGGATTTATCTATCGTAGTTTTTGTCGAAATCGGTTGATTTTTTTCAAATTGAAACTTAAAATTTCTGCTTTCTGAAAGTCACAGAAAAATTTCAGCAGAAATGGCTCCACTTCGTGCAAATAACTTGTAGACACAACATTTTTTTGATTTGATTCCATGCAGGCTGCTTTGATCGTATTAAAATCCTTGGCAACGCCAATTGTGAATTTAGCAATTAAACAAACAAAAGTGTGAATCGTCGGAAAACCAAACATGTTGTCACTCCTGTAAGGTATAATGGTGATATTGTCTAGCATACACCAAATGATTTTCACAATGCTTTAACGTCAACATTGGAACCAATGCACGAGATCGAGACTGAAGTCCAGATACATGTAATCGTTTTCGAATAGTGTCATCTGAAACTCGATTGACATTAACACTCATCCAAATTTGTCTAGAACTTGATGTGGAGTTACGCACTGCAGTGCAAAATATCCGACGATCTTCGCGAGCCAGATATCAAAAATAAAATATTCGCTGATCTCCACTGTTTCACGGAAATAAAATTACACCGTGTGGCACGAATCTAACTATACATTTGTGCCTGGAGGAAAACCCTTGACGGAAAAAACCTCCAACTACCTTATTAATAACAGACTAATACAATATACGTGTACAATAGGAGTCGAGTTTACGGCGACGAACAGAATCTCGAAAGTCTCACACAGAAGTGAGCTTCTTCCTCTTTCAATAACCAAATCTTAAACTAAACGAAGGTGAAAATATCCTTCCACACCCTCGCTAGAATGTAATAAATCTTAATTACAATTTTCTAAACTCTAAAAAACATACAACACATTCGACAATAAAATTGTTCGCTCACGGCAAGCATCGAATTGTAGTTTTATGGCCGGTTTCGGTGGTTAGTCATTGCCGCGTAAGAAAACTTGCTTAGATAAGAACATATATTACGTAGGTTTGAGATGAGTCTCTTAAAACGCACAGTTTTTTTAGTTTACTGTGTTATAAAAACTCCTCTCGAGACACCCATTGTTCTTTGACAATATATTTTTTTCGACCAATCAAACCATCATTTAATAAATTCATAAATTTATTTTTAAGATGAAAAAAATATACTATTAGAAAATATATTATGTTATAAGACATGTGCGGAACATATTTCGAAAGAAGAAAAGTAAAAAAAGAAAATTTGATTTGGCCAAAATAGCCTTAAAGGTCCAAACACATGTTCGTTGCAGATGGAAGAGATAGATATTCATACGAATTTCATGTATCATAACTCATCGAAATTGGTTTATCTTTTGCGATGAGATCGAGCAGTTTCACTTTGTGCCATTCAATCTTGAGAATTGAAATTTTGAAATCATCATTTCCTTCACTAGTTTTGATAATTGCATTGAGATCAGTATTCGTTCTTATCTAAATCAGTTCATGTTTAGCGTTAGCAAATAATTTATTTTGATATTTTCAAAAATCGAAAATATGGCTCAATGGATAATTATGTCAAAATATCCGGCATCATCCGTTAAGTTAACATTTTTCTCCGTATTAATCTAATTAGCATTATGCATTGTTATCTCCTTATTTGGAGATGTTAAAACCAATGCTTTTGAAAGCGTTGTCACACCAACATTCTCATTGCGATCTATTTCAACACCATTCAATTCATATAGCATTTCTCTAAACAAGTGACAAATACAATTATTAACAAATTTTGTATTCGAACTAACAGCTTCATTAATCGCTGTTTCTATGACTAACCTACCATACACTCGAAGAGCATATTTATTTGTTATTTGACATGCATCTTGTTGAAAGATTGCTATTCTAATCTCGTCACTTTTATAAAAAATGACGATGAGTTGTATAGTTTATGTCTATGAATATCATAATTAGAAATAGATTTATTATAAATAATTGAAGCCTCCATATTTAAAACGTTATCAATGTTTATTATTATAATTAAACTTTTAACCGCAACCCAATACTGGTTAAAAATGTTTTATTTTCACGTGTTAGTCTCACCGGTGGCTTTGAATGACTAATCGTCAAGTAACTGTATTTTTATAACTTCTACCAATCTGGTTATATACAATCTCCATATTACAATATTTTCATGTGTATAATTGAACAGTTAATGTTTCACCTCTGAAATTAATTGATTTATGATTTTCATCTAGAATACGAATCTGTAATTGGTCTCGTACTCGAACACTAACAGGAAGATAAATGACATTAGATCGCGTTTCCACTATCTTACATGCAGGTGGAACGCTAGGGGAAAATTCACGAATGGTGAGAATTTTGAGATCATTGATAAACGCGTCAGTCGTGATGTTACATTTGATTCTTATTAAATTAACTTTTAAAACAGATACTGGTAAATCTGACTCACGTTGAACATTTACTTTCAATACCTGCGGTGTAAGACCTAATAATTCAGCTATTGAATCGGTATATTTAGAATTTATTCCACGGTTACAAAAGATTGTACACTTGTGTGTACTATTGTTTGGGTGGATAACAATTCTTATATTTTGATTTTTTAAATATGACTTTATATCCCCGATTTTACCATTTTGAGCTGGGATTGTTATTTTACGATTAACACAAAATTTCTTATTACCAATATCGATGTTTGGAATAGAATTGTATGTTTATAATTCGAGGAGTTTTAGAATATAATTTTTATTTGGAAACAGTTCAATTGCTAGGAAATAATCAACATTAAGTATGGATTCTGTGCTTGTTAAATTAAGTGTTAATGATTCCATTATTAAGTATCAACTAATCGTTATCGAATGACATCAATTATTATAAAGAAAATTTAGACACAAATGACCATATTCGTATGAGTCATAGTCTTGATATTGTCAAAGGTTGTATTCAATAACGCTACCCTTTCCAAAGTACTAAACAAGCTTTTATGGTGGTCTGAAATTACCAAAACTATTAAAATACATTTTTTTTGGTTAAATTTTTTATAACAAACCCAGTGAGTTCCTTTTTTAGATAAATCATTTCTCACATATACTCCTCGAAAATTTCGAATTCGTAATTTTAGGGCATATTTTAGTAAATCGTAATTCGAGAGAGCTCGTTTGGGTAGCAAGATATTCAGTTTTTTGTCAACTTTTATCCGAATCCTTTCTTATGTGGCCTTAAATATAATCTTTTACCCATAGCTATCGTTTTCATTTTCTCATTATGTCGATTATTTTCTTTCAACTGTATAATTTAATTAAATCAAATAAATTATCTTCCGAGAAAGCTGTAAATAAAATTTTCAAACCTGTTGTGGATCTGTATAAGTTAATTGAATCTTCGCGAAACAGTGAACTCAAAAATGGCAACAAAAATGAAAATGCTAATCACAATCTTTTCGATAAGTTTGAAATGACATACAAAACTGCGAATGATTGTAAAACTCCTTATCAAAAATTGGTTTCGATAGATCAACTAATTT
Organism: Psix sp. ZL-2020; assembly: GCA_022817045.1. Lineage (NCBI taxonomy): Eukaryota > Metazoa > Arthropoda > Insecta > Hymenoptera > Scelionidae > Psix > Psix sp. ZL-2020. The sequence goes on along the minus strand of JABFQD010004228.1, from coordinate 3,544 downwards.
TTCATGAAATGCTAAAAATAAGATTAAAACAGCAGTAGATAAAGTTGAAACACCATATTAAATAAGCGATAAACTTTCAGGTAAAACACTTTTGAAAAGTCTAATTAACGATACTGAAAAATCTCATAAATACAATTCTTATAGTAATGTGAGTGCTCCTTGAAGTAACAGAGTTAAAGATGATAATGATATCAACGATGTTGACAATGATGATTATGATAATGATGACGAAGCAATTGATGATAATATTTGAATTATTCCTAAACATGAAAATAATACTGTTTAAATGCTGTAAACATCATTAGTATCTAACACGAGAAATACTTACATTTATCGAATGAAACTGATTCACAAAAGGAAAATGTTAATTTCGTGAAGGGGTGAATTAATTAAAAAACAGTAACATATGTATTCAAAATACTTTTATTTACAAGAGCGCGGATAGACGCGCAGTGTAGCGACGGTACCGCCAAGAATTTGGGACAAGGCAGAAACATTTTCTTTCGCTCTTCCTTTTTAAAACATGTACGAGCAAAGCGTTCGTACGTTGTAAAAAAAGAAAGTTGCATTTGGATTTGTAACATTTGTTTTTCGGCGGTGTTCATGCGCGCATCGCCGAAATTTCATAGCTGCTATAAAAAATGAAAACTTGCGCTGAGGATGTCGCGCTATGAGGCACATCTGTTTTGCAGGCGCGGTCGGATGAAAATCTTTGCCTCTCATAAAATATAAATTGTCCAGCACTTGGTCACAAAGTTGGCGTCTTATAAAAAGTAATAAAATGTCCAAGCAACGGTTGACGCATTCCCTGTCAATCCTCGACGGACAAACATTTGGTTGTCAGCCGTTGTTTGGGTTTTCAACCCGGAATAAAGTTCTTTAAAGCAAAACACCGCTCACTTTGTTTCGAATTATTTGTAAATACGCGGACGCTACATTAACATTGATAAATATATCAAAGAATTAAAAAGTAAAAATAAAAATTATGATTCATCATATTGGGTCAGATATTTGGGTATATATTTGTTTATTGAGGACGGAAAGATTGAGTTTCTGAGAAATAAAATCCGCATTGAAAATGATCGAGATTATAAGGCGTCAAAAGGTTTATTAGAATTATTATTCGAGAAAAATTTAGATGAAAAGCACTTATTTCCCCACGATAAGGACATTTATAGAAACACCATTTTATTAACAAACGTTCATAAAAAATTTCGTCGATCAGAAAGATCAATTCGGCGAAACGATCCAAAATTTCAGAATGTTATAGTAAATCTTATAGATCACAAAAAAGGCAAAGGTCTACCTCAGTTTCATACATATAATGACAACAAAATCGATTAAATTTATTGGAATGATTCTAATGATCTTGTTAATCGATTGCGTTTGCTTATTGCTTCACAAGAAGCTGGTAATCTTAATCATTCTAATAAAATTCTATCTTTAATTGAAGAGCTACGAGAGGTTGATATCATATGCTAATATGCATTAACAGTTTTCAGTTAAAATGGCATTCGACAAGATCGGTCGTAGCAAAATCCAGATACAAAAATGATGATGTCAGATGTTGATATCGATGATAAAATCATTGACTTCAAAAATACAAGATTAACGAATATTGGTGATTCTATTGATGAAAATGATGGCGCCACATTAAGTATTACAAAATAATTAATTGAAAACGAAATCTCTGCAATAAAATTTCTACTTCAAACAGTAAAAGATAATATACTTCAAAATATGAACTCTACGCTTTCGAATGATATTATAAAAGTGAAAACGGGTATCCGTAAAGAAGAAGCGATTCACATGAATATCGAATTATCTAAATTAAATATTTAACTGAAAGACTTTGTTTATGGGATAAGAAATGAATTAATTTCGAAAATGAAAAAGTCAGTCGATAAAAATGGATTGTTGAATAAAAAAATTAATTATAATAAAACAGATATGATTGATTGTTTACGTAATATCGTAGCGAGGCTCAATGAACAAAAGAAAAAACTTTATCGTGATATAAGTCTGAATTCAGAGGATATAGAATATTTTCAAACGCACGTTTATAATTTACTGAAAATCCAGTAATATATATAAATTAAAACCTAGTATTTAATACTGCATTACAAGTACGGAGGGTATCGTGAATGAATTACATGAACCAGCTCGCCGAAATTTTCCTCGTAGACAAGTTGAAACTAGAGATTTGGATGAAACATACCAAGCGGATCTCATTGATATGTCTAAATATTCAAAACATAATAAAGGTTATAAATATTTGCTAACAATTACCGATAACTTTTCAAAGTTTTCTTGGGCTATACCGGTGAAGAGTAAAAACAGTAAAGACGTGAGTAAAGCTATGGTATCCGTCTTGAAAATGAAATGAAAACCAAAAATGTTACATGTTGACATGGAAAAGAATTTTACAATTCAACTTTTGAGAATATAATGAAGAAATATAACATCAATATCTACTCAACTTACAGCAACATAAAAGCTTCCATTTGTGAAAGACGGGGGACATACGAATGGATTGACATAATAAAAAATTTAATATTACCCTATAATAATACCATATATTCAACAATAAAAATGAAATTGATTGAAGTTACAACGATAAATTCTAATGACTTGTTCAAACGTTTTTACAATAGAAACAGAAGTGCAAAAACATGTCACAAAAATAAATTCAAAGTTGGTGATGAAGTTCGTATAAGAAAATTGAAACATGTTTTTCAAAAGGGATACACCTCCAATTGGACTACAAAAATTTTATTAATCAGTAAAATGGAAAGAACCAATCCTGTGACTTCTGAGCTAATAGATTATGGAAAGAATCCGATTAAAGGAAGTTTCTATTCATTCGAGTTCCTAAAAACAGACCATCTTACAACATATCATATTAAAAGAATTGTAAAGAGGTGTAGTGATAAGCTATATGTTAAATGGCTTCGTTTAGATGAGTCTCACAACAGCTGGATCAGTCGAAGTGATCTCAATTCTCGAAAAAATGTTCAGTGATCAACGGGAAATAATTTAGACATTTTTACTGGAAAATTCTGGAGAAAAAATCAAATTTATATACAACGAGCTGCCAGATGAATTGAGAAACGACAAAGATATTAGAAAATTTCTTCCTTGTGAGAAGGATTACAAACCTTCCGCCAAGAATCAGCTTGACGGACCTAATCCACCGATCGAACATTGTCTTGTGTGTCGACTCGAGGAGAAAAGTGAAAGTGAAGAAAATGAGAAAAAAAGTGACTACTCGAGAAAAACAACGAATTAAAACAGCGCTTGAAAATATTAATAAGTAAATTAAATGATGTAAAGAAATTCATTAAATTACAAGAACATGTTAATGATATAACAAAAAATGTTATTTGTTGAAAATATAATGTTTAATATATGTTTAATAAAATATTTTGAATCATAATTGTAGTGCTACATGATGCGTTAACATCATGTACCCTTATGAACAAAAAATAATAAATAAATAATAAATAAAACCTGACTGCAGACGCGGCACACTGATCCGTGCGTG
>JABFQD010004227.1:0-12074 GCA_022817045.1 Psix sp. ZL-2020 | reverse complement strand
CAATAAATTTTTTTTCCATAATTTATTATGAACATGTTATAATTGATATTTTGTTCTAAATGTTTCATGATGTATATGATATTCATATATGATTTTTGTTTTGTATGTATATATTATTTTCGTTGTAGTCAGTATTATTATCATTAAGATTATCATTGTCCATTGCACGGATTTCGTGAAATTATAGCAACGAAATGGAAATATAAGTGAGTCACTGAACGAGATTTTAACTAAAGCACATAGAATAATATATAATTGAAAATATATTTACTGGATATTATAAATTTTAATTTTTACTTATTTATGATTCAATAATTTATGACGGCAAAAGATTTTCGCCCAATATTGAACTTGCACTTAGAAACAGAACGATGTTTACACACAAAATTTAGCAAGGGACCAACCCGAACAAAGTAATTCGATATACTAGAATCAGATTAGATCGTACATTATTCTATAATACTGAACTGACAGTTGTTATTGCTAAATATTTGAATAATCATTTATAATATTATAACCATTAATAAACTAGCTCAAGATACTGATAGATAACTGGAGATCTGTTCGAGTATTGCCTTTTCAGTTTTTGACTTAACAGCAACAGTGGCTTGTTCTCCTTTAACAATCTTGACTTCAATTTTTTAATTGCTCCTTTTAATAAATTTAAGGGGAAAATTTATTAATTTGTTTTAAAATTTAATAAATCTTTGATAAAAAGATTTATTATCTCTTCAATCATTCACCATACAAATCATACATTTGTTTTAAAAAGGTATGAAATATTTTCAATTCTTTGATCGATATTATAGCTGACATATCAAATAGATTTTATTTATGGGTAAATTATATTGAAAATTCATCTACATATGTTCCTAATATGAATAACTTTTTCACACTCAGAATTGTGTACTATATATAATTTATAATACATCTTATAACATGTAAAATATTTATAAAAATTTAATTCAAGAAATTAAAAATTTTTAAGTAAAGTCCAATCTAAAATAGCCTTACACAGTTTACTTTAAAAAGAAGCCATTTCCCACATACAATGACGAATGGAAGGCAAGCTAAACACCACATTCAAATTAATGCAACGATGATTTTTTTAAAATATATATCGATATCTACAGTTGATTCTCAAAAATGTTTTTCATCAAAACCAAAGTTTTAACACTTCTTATTTAAGTCTTAAATACTTATATTTTGTATTAAATAATACTTCATTTCTAAGTTTTTTTTGTTATACGCGATTATTTATCATAATACTACCCAATACAAATTGTAAATTTGTTTCTTTTATATTGATGGAAGTATACTATTAAAAGTTTGTAATGATAACTTTTACGTTTCTCGTAATTTTCTCTATTTCTGAGAACAATATTTTTCACAACACACTTTTGATTTAATTATATTACATGTTCAAAGAAATACTCAAGTCTTTAAATAAAAATAATCAATAAAATTTATTCATAATAAAATATCAGAGATTGTTAAGAAGAATTAGAATCAAAATTATCTCTCTGTATAATCCACGAGCCAATAGAAAATTTATACGTTATTTCAAAATTACTCCCAGTGGGATTTTATATAAATACTAATTCTTTTGCACCATGCGCTTTTATAACAATCATAAGGAGCAAGTCTTAGATTATAATCCGGTCTTTTCCTCGGATTAGACAAAATATCAATATTTACAATTTAACTGAAATCCGATACTCGCTGAGCTCCGGTTATGGTTCAGAGACCTGCTGTAAGAAAGGGAACAATCATAAGTCTCGACGAAGCTTAACCAATTCTTCGACCAACTCATCCCTCTCCCTTGTTATTGCCGCCTGGTTTTGCAAGAAGGCTTCAAATACTTCCATTTCTTCTCAGGTCGAACTCTCAGTTCAAAAATTCACCCAGTTAGGTCTAACCACCTTGCAATCAAGAACGAAATTGACGCCATTTCAGTGCGCGGGCATTTCGTTGCGCCGGCACGGCATGCAGCGCCACGTGGATCTACCCATAGCTAGTCGATTGGAGATTGTGGTTAGCGGCTTATTCCGAGCGTTTGTTAACACTTACGTCGGGCCGTTACATCCTTCTCGTTGATATTATAGTGGATGATGTGTTTGTGCAGTGTGGTGGAAGATGCGGGTGAAAGAGAGAGAGTAGCATGTAATCTGGTCAGCTTCACGAGTGTCATTCCTGTCATCTGTCGCCTCTGCCATCCCGTGATGTCAAGACTGCCTGTTCCTGGTTGTCTTAAGTCATGCTTCATCCCCTGATCATTGATCATTCCCTTTTCCAGGTTTTGCTTTATCCTCCGCATCAGGTTTAATGTTTCTATCCTTTTCCGTCGCTACAACTTGAAATCGGTTATTAATTCTAATTCAAACAATACCAATTTTTATCTACCTGAATCTCGCTAAATATGTTTATTTTCATTTCATTACAATTCTGTTCATGAACAACGGGAGTTTTATTATAAAAAAATAATAAAATTAAATGGTTCTAGAATTAAGTTCTTGATTACAAGTTTTCCCATTACTTTTCCATTTAATCCTTTTATATTCATTTGTTGTAACGTGCAAAATGTCACGTTACAAGTCATATTTCCATCATTTGTATATTATTTAATTATCATTTGAAAGACAAAACCCCTTGTATTAAAAATTGAATGTATTTTAATAATATTTCAGTTAGTTTCAGTTAGTATTTACAGTTATACGAAACAGTTACGATTACAGTTATAGAAATTACGTAATTTTGAATTCTTGTTTACATTTTATGAACATATATTTTTATATGCAAAAGTTATAAAATAACTTGAGACTTTCGCTTTCTCCTTTTTTTTATGTAATAAGTTCTTAGTTTTGAGATAGCGTCAGACGTGCCAGGGCCCAAACAGTCGTTATCGACTGCCGGCAGGTGGCGCTGTCATCCTACGCTAATTGAGGAGGAGCGATCGTCGGGTTCTTGTGGGCAGGCGTTAATGAAAGAAAATTACTGAATAAAAAAGGAAACGAAAGAAATGAAGTTATTCATAAACAAAAATTGTTAGAGAAAGGGAACGAAAATAACATAAAAAAAAATTCAATTGGACTCACTTTAACAACTTTTTACACTAAAACAAAAAGATAAAATAAACTGAATTGTTCGCTCCCTTGAGTTCAACAGGGAGTTCTCTCGTGTCAAATGAACCCTCAGCGCCAGGGATCACCTCCAGGTTGGTTCTCGGCGGACTTTTCAGCCGCGCCTCGAATCGCCCTCTTGGCTCTCCGAGTTACTTCCGCTATTATGCACCCAATTAGCCATCACTTTCCGGGCAAGCGAAACCGGGACTTTTCAGCCGCCGCGTATCCCTGGAAAGTGACACCTAGTGGCTACCCAGGTGTCAGTAGCTCGTTCCAGCTCTACCCGAATTTTTCAGCCGCGGTGTAAAGCCGTATTACCTGTACTCCTGCGTTCTGATAACCACGAAAGAGAGTTCCGAGGGCAATAGCGTCTGAGGACTTTTCAGCCGCCCTGACGACCTCGCGATGCTTTAAGAGGACTTTTCAGCCGCCCTCTAGTCACATCTGGTGGCGGACTTTGCAGCCGCAGTTTGCACCGGGTCCTATCGCTCTCGTAGGCAAGGGACTTTGCAGCCGCCTTACCTGTTGGAACGCTAGGAAACTACTGAGCTTGAGCTTCGCAAGCTCGTTCTTTTAAGAAAAAACGCGTGAATTCGCCGAATTCTATCCCCTCTAAAATTCAATAGCCAATGAAAATTTTCATTGTTTAAATATTCCCTTTTGTTTAAAACTTTAGATGGGAAACGATTCCTTATAAAATTCCCATTAATTTGGTATGTCGCACGGGGTTAAGTTATGTTTGGTTTAATTGTTATTAAAGATTGTTTGATAATCTCTATTGTTATTAATATCTTTTTTTCTGTAAGCTAAGTTAATAATGTTTTGCGATAGATCTATTCTCAGCATGACCAGAAATCGTTTCCGCCGTTTTATTTTGTTGGATACCGCCTTAAACAACAATCATTCGTTCTTGGCGATTGTTTATTTACTTTTGAACTTAATACATTTTTATTAGATATTTTACTTTATTTATTGAAACTGATGCGAGAATCCGATTCCTAGAGCTCAGTTTTATATGGTTGGATGTTTTGTTCGTTGCAATTGGCTTTAATTTAATTAATTTTTATTTTATTTAAATTTTGTTAATTAATTAACTTTCTCAGGTCTGAATAACAATTTATGTTTACTGAAGTGTGCATTCTCTTTGGCACGTTGCCCATGACCTGTTTCTTGACTTCATTTTATTAAATTGATTGCCAATAATTTATTATTGGCAATTGTTGAGAAATTGTTTGTTAATCATTTAATGTCCTTAATATTTACCTTTGGTATTAGTTAGGGATAGGATCGTGTCCTGGTCGTTGCCCTGTTTCATTTTCTCAATTTACTTTTTTTAAATTGTTCTTAGATTAATTTATAAATCTATTTATTTAACTTTGTTTAATTATTTAAATAAATTATCTTATTATTTAAATATCATTTATTAAAAAATTTTTATCTACAATCAATATTTTCAATGTTACCAACCTTTATTTATTTTAATTCTGGAATTTATTAATTAGTCTATTATTTAACTTTTATTCGGAAGAGTTTCTCTCGCACCTATAGGTTGTAGAGAGAGATAGCGCGATTTTTGTAATAGAGCTTTAAGCTCGTTTTCGAATTTGACTCTTGTGCGTCTGCCTTTCTCATCTAACCTACACGTCCGTTCTGACATTTGTTTACACGTGTCAGAACGTGGTGCTCGGTGCTTGTGCACCTTTTTTGTTATTGAATTTTAACCACAGGCAGGCTAATTTTCCCGTTTGTCTCCAATTTATTTAAATTTGATTTTAATTTCATTTTTCTTCTCCTTTCAGGTTCCAAAATGTTACAAACTTCTAAAAATATAAAACTTATGTGGATGATTTATAAAAGTGTACTTGTAGACAATTCAGTGCATTCGTTTTAATGCGTCACTGAAAGTAACTTTTTCCCATTATTGAACTGGGACAATGTTGAAAAATAAGAAGTAAGATATAATAATTAACAACATCTACTGACTTGACAGTTTTTTGTATACCATAGGTACATGAACGCCAAGATTACCAATGCTGTTCTTCTGAATTTTGTTTTTTCCGTCATTATAATGATTATAATTCGCTTTATTCCGAAATGTACAGAATTTCACACGTCAAGTTGTAAGAATACGTTTTGCTAGTACTTTTAGTACAGCAGTTATCAGTTACTTGTTCCTATGGACTAGCAATATAATTTTACGAGATTTTTTTTGAGCGTACGATATGACAGAAATAGTAATAAAAAAAATTGACTACAAAGAACAAACTATTAAAAAGCATGACGTGACAAAACTGAAATTCCGATTTATAACGCGACCTATATTTAATTCTTGAAAGTTTAATCCATTTACTTATACAGTTACATTCATTGCTTTCTTCTCTTTAAATATTATTAATTATTCACATATGAGTCACATAATTAATTTATTTCATTACTATATGACAATGTTATTTTCATCTGTTTTCTCAGGGTGAAGTATCCATTTCATTTACTTTTCAGCACTAAAAGTTTGTAAAAAAAACAAAATGAACATAAGCAATAAGTTGCAACGTTCCCGATAGAACGGTATGCTGTATAGAAAAATTACACAAATATAACTTTTTAATCTCTTGTAATCGACAGCTATGTCTTGAACGAAATGCTTTAGCAGGAGCAGTATTCATTCTCTGCAATACAAATTGCAATTTTTGTTATTTTCTTTTTTTTTTTTTTTTCATTTTACTTCGATAGGGAATTCTATATGCTTATACAGTAACTATTTGCAATTAATAAAATCAAATAAAGTTGGTTTTTGGGAAATATGAAAAATGGAAGCATGAATACAAATAATTTTTTATGTCATATAAAAGATAGATTGCTATTCATGTTGGTATTCATCAGTATACAAATATACTAATAAAGCGTTTAAACGTATGCAGGAATTATTGCAGCTAATAACCACTAAAACATCATCATGATCAAAAAGTTTGTTTTTCTGAGACTTTCGTTTCAAAATAGACAATTATTATTACTTTGGTTGTCTATAAGACTCCCAATTATTAAAAAACGTTTATAATTTATGAAATTTTTAATAAACTCTGTTAGTCTTTTAGATTTCCTCAGTGTTAATGCGTATAAATATTCAGGTTCTTTAAAGGATTAATATATTGAAAGTACATATTAAAAGTACTTAGAAGTAACATACTTTTTTCAAGCTTATTATTTAAGAGCTAACTTTTGCATGTTTTTCTCATTAATTTTATCTTCATTTCAAATCGACCATATGAAGCCTTTACAAGAAATTAGAATCTAATGCATCTAATAATTATAATAATACAAACAAACAAGTAAATGAAACATAAATTAATGGTTTTATTTAATAAAGATAATTAAAATAAAAAAAATGCAGTTCTTTTGGGAAAAAACAATGAATTACAACATTCGCTCCCTAATGGTTTTTCTCATCTAACAATTGAAATATATATTTTTTTAAACGTATCTATTCTACTTACGAACAATTCATGCTCTTTTGGATAATTCTTAGTATTGTTCCAAAAAATCCTTTCAAATCGACCATTTCACCTTTTTTGTTGCGCTCAATAATAGATAGTGGAGGATCCTGAAAATACCAGTTTTTTCATAAAAAAATTATTTTTTACAGAGTAGCTATTGATTTTTTACGGCTAAGGCATGGTAAACATTAATACGGTAAATTATGATTCGAACTGATTTCTGCCGCTTTGATGTTTGGCTTCAAAACGCATACTTGAGATGTTATTAACCGATCCGATCTTTTTGATGATTCTCGCGTAGTAAAACATGAAATAATGCTTAGGAAGAATGCAGTTAAGAAATAATTTGATTAGCAATGTCAAGTTATCAGTAATGGTTACTCGCATGTATTCGGGTGTTTCCGTAATTCCAAATTTACTTAAAGGAATATTTGTGATCTTTTTTTAGAACGAATATAAGATCTCAATATTTGCAACTTGGTACCAAATCACTAATAGGTTGTGTGCACATTTGCTGGGGCGAAACTCAAGCAACAATCTGAAATGTTTACCCGCGAATGAGACAGGCAAAGACAACGGTTTCCAACGGTTTTTATGCGTAAAAAAAAGTATTGGAGAAATTTTATTATTATAATTATAACAGTGTGTACACATGTTTTGTGTCAATTGTGCAAAATGAGTGAAAACGATTACAAAATAATAAGTTAAATTGTTTAATAATATAATAATTTTTAATAGAATGTCTTAAACACTACAGTTTTTTTTTAATACCTAAAAATATGCAAATATATAAAAATGACAAAATAATATTATCATTTTTTGGTTCTTTCGAGGATCATGTCAGAAAAACTGGGGAGGTTTGATACGTTGTAGGATGCAGAAATAATATATAATAGATATCTATAAATAGATATCAGCTATCAAAAGAGTAAAGGACATAACAAAACACATGCCAACTGAAAATAATTTTTGTTCAATATAAATTGTAATTTTTAAATATATAATATTTACAGTTATAAAATTTAAAATTCTAAAATAATATTATAACAAAAATAAGTTAAATTTTATTGTTTATAGCCACAAAATAACAGTTATTTTAAAAATATATATCAAATAATCAAACTTGAACACGTATTATGTATAACTCCGAGGGATCCACATGGCAACCAAATAAAAGATCCCAAATTTACAGTCGACATTTCATTTGCAATAAAAAATCTGATCATCCATATACCACCTAAATTTTGTTCCTGCGATATTTCCAAAAATTCACAGAAAACCAGTGACAAAAGAGAACGTTGCAGTCGTTCGCTAAATAGAAACAATTCAAAGTTCAGTAAAAAACATTTTTATAAAACTTATATAAAATAATAATTATTTTAGATTTGAACGATCTCAGAAAAGACATTCAAGAATTGATGTTCGAATTACAATCAAAAATACCAAGTTATCACCGCCACATGCAAGTGATAATCATCATGAGAACGTTGCACCAAATAAATGTTCTAAAAAAAAAAGAAATTCAAGTGAACCTTGTTATTCCTGGAAAATCTAACAGTTATATAACTTTTATTTATAATCGGATTGTGAAAAATGGGAATTGTGAAACTGAAACGTTCAATCATTTTCCAACCAGTGTAAAAAACCAATGTGTAACATTACACAAATCTACAAAGGATAAGAGTTTTGGAACCAATATGTCACGTGGAAATAAATCCGTAGGACCGGATTCTGCAGTACAATCATTCGTTAATGCAGGACTGGATTTCAAGGTTCTTTTTTCAATAAGATTTGAGCATGAACTAAAAGATTTAGCTAATTTTTTTTTGCAACATACAAGCTGTTATACTGAATGTTTTGACAAGTGTAAAGAAACCTCCAAAACGTTATGACGTCGATCTTAAAGATCAATTGCTAATATTTTTAGTTAAAGTGAAATCAGGTCAAAAGGCTTTCACAATCCAAGTCTTGGTAAGTTGTGCACCTAATGGACTGATTTCATTTGCGTTTAAGTGTTGCAGCGAACGAACAACAATTGCCCTAATTACAGTTGAAAGTGGATTTTTAAATTAAGTAAGAAATGTTGATTTAGTATTTACGGATTAATGATTTTCATAAATAAAAACTGCTTTGGTTAAAAGTAGCAGAGAAGTTTTACATTTTATTTCGCCATTTTAATATAACATCATTTTAGGGAAAAAAAGTATTAGAAACTTAGTATTAGAACTATAATCTTCTGCGTTCGTATACACATTGCAAGGATAATGCGAAGAATCATAGTATGTCAAATTTTGTAAAAAAAACCCTACATGTTTATTTCCATATTGCGATAATATTGTTTTCATGTGTTGCGTATCAGTGAATTTACAACCACTTATTTTAAAAGGTGACAACAACAGTGAGCAAAAGATTTTAAAATTACAAACATGTATTATTATATTTGCACGTGTTGTATGTTAAAACAATAAAATTCAGAAGTATAAACATAAAACAAAACTAACAAAACTAACAAAACAATAATAATAAAAAGCTTTTTTGTACTATTTATAGTAGCAATTAATAAACTATAATGTTCGGTCTCCAATGTTTTGAACATTATGATTACAAAATTAAAATAACATCTTGAATAAAAACAGTAAACGTAATATTACATTGTGTATCAAGAGCACAATATGAGAGATTGCAAAGGAGTGCAGTCAACTTCGCACGAGTATGCTGTCTTCCGTATTTTACTCGAGATGCACATATTACTTGGTATAACGAGTGCACTACAAAACCATCTTTGTAACTTCCACTATTCTACATTTAAAGTAATTAATCTTCTAATACTGAAAGATAATATTGAAAATGATAATTTGTTATCTTTGATACAAAACTGCCGAGAAATTTGTTATTTCGGTGTTCTTTCACAGTTACAGAATTGATAGGTGACCACAATCACCTATCACCTATATTGCTTATTTTATCGACTAGATTCAAGACGTCTGTTTTTTGCATGAAAATATATGTTTGCATTTAACAATTTTATTGATGAGACCATCTTTGATAACAATTTTAAAAAGTGATGCATCTATCTACTGCTGAAGTTGCAGTACAAATATCTCACCAGAATGACATCAACAGCATGAATTTTTTTATATTCGTTTAAAGCAATTTCTACATATTTTGTGCCGTACTCTGTAGATTTACTACATCTGTCCTTTGAAATTGACAAACAAAGCAACTAACTCATGAGGTTTTTTCTGAAAAATCTAAATGAAATGAACAGTCGTGCTGGTAATCATTTTTAATTGTCTTGCATTATGCCACGCTACTGAATTTCAACACATGATGCAATAACTTCTGATTCATTGAGTAAACTATTTCTTTTGTAAAAATTTCAACTAACTTCAAGAAATTGCATCTTTGTTAAATATGAATAATTTATTTGAGACATAAAGACTAAATTAGTACAACAAATTTCTAAGTATTCATATTCAATTTGTCTTACAGCTTCAGCCACACAAGACACCAACATATTCTTACAAATTCGTTCACTTTTTAATCGTATTTTTTCAACTAAAGAGACTTTTAACGAACAATCATCATGGACATCAAAAACTTGTAAGTCGAAAATATTTTCCCCATTCCTGATCTTTACTAGTCTTAGATCGACTTTCATAACAGTTCCCGTAATGAATTGACGCATAAACGTTAGGGCGGGTCGAAAAATTCAACTCCTGTGGCTGGGTTTTAGAAAGCTTACTTTTGATGAAAAACGATAGTCTATAGATTATTTTGAGGTTTTGATTGTTTTATGTGTATATGAAAAGATATTATCTATTTCATTAACATAGATAATTCTGTTTATAAAAAATGCTATTTTTCTCAATGTCCAATAAGCAACTTATATAATATACTAACTATTCATAAATAAACGATTTTAAGATCTAAGATTGTTCTGAAAAATGGTAGAGAAATCATTTTTTATATAGGGTGTAAATTCTGTCCATATGAGACATTATTAAATTGAAATGCTGTACAGATTTCTATGCAAAACTTTCTTATTTAATTTTTGGAAATGTTTTTTGACCAAAAGATAATTTCATGCGAACCAGATCACCGAGTCATTCATTTGGAGCTATTTTGTGATCACTTATTTAAAAATTTTTTTAATTTTTTAAAGTTATATGACGACATTTCTTGCATCACCACAATTTGCATTGCTAGGTGCAAATGTTCACTGGATATTTTGTAAAGGTGAAACGGATGCGAAAGTATCCAAAGAAATAAAAAGCTTTTTGAATGATCAAAGACATCAACGTTGAATGTTTTTAGTAAGAGCTAATCATCTAACACAAGACTTGACAAAATGAGATGAATATGATCGGATCATTCTATGAACAGTTCAAAATATGACGTAAAGGAATCGCAAGTAAACTCTTTCTCTTAGGTACATTCGTTTTCATCTTAAATATGTATGTATGTATGATTATTTAATGAGACAAATCAAATACTATGTTCTATATTTTGTTTAAAAATGCTTAACGAGCTGCTTAACAAAATGCGTGATATTTTTGTAGATAAATAAGCGATCTCGCAGCTATGGCTGTTAACTCATATTTGCATGTAATTTTCCTTGTTTAAAGCATAATGTTTCGATTCTTTTGAAATTAAACAAATTCTGATTTATTTGCAGGCTTCAACCAAAAACGCATTGCAATTGAGGTTTAGATTACCCAATCTTGCTGTATGGCAATCGACCGTATTAGGGTTTCTCATAGAAGAGCTGCAATAATTACTATTACGGTTTTGCAAGATGTAGACTTACTTTCTGCGAACTTTCTTGATATATTAACAAATACGATATTTCAAGTAATTAATAAATATAAATTTACCTTTTTCTGTATCGTCATCTAAAAAAACATTTAGGATAAACATTGCAATTTTTGGCAAATATTTGTTATATTTATGTTTAATCATATAAACTGCGCAATTCATAAATATCGTCGATTTAGATCCCAATTTTACTTTCGAAATAATTTTTAGTAACAGTATCTCTTAACTCCCATAAAATTATATACATTAAAAATACATTAAAAATTAAAAAAACATCTTTGTCAAGATTTACATTTCAAACATAACGTCTATATCTGTTTTTGGCCCAATAATCGTATCCGTTGAATAAGAACCAATAATTTTTATTGATCTGGGTTGACACACTTTAATGTTTCCATTGACTTTGTCAGAAAAATCATTGAATGGGATTTAAATATTTTACAATTTCAGATTTGATTGTCATCTAGCTGCAAACAATTAAATTCAGTTACTTGAATGATCACATTCCGAATATAATTGAATAACATTAATAAACTATTCGACGATCAAATATATATTAATAAGATAAATAAAAATGAATCAATTTAGTTACCTGGAATTCATTTGTGTGTTTAATTGATTCATTATTTAGAATGATTGTTTA
>JABFQD010004226.1:0-12074 GCA_022817045.1 Psix sp. ZL-2020 | reverse complement strand
ACAATATAATAACTAATTTCTCTTTGGAATTTATGATAGGATGACGAAAAAAGCAAAACAACAAGCGGTACTATTTAGTCTATAATTAGTTACAAATAACTATCTACAACCGTTTGCGGTTACGCTGGAACCCGATTTCGCAATTTTTATATTACAAAAAACTCTCGCGGGTACAAATTTTATTTTACTAGTACTATTTAGTCTTTAATTAGGACTTAATTATAGGGAAAATTTTTAAATATTTTTTTAAGTTGGGGTGTTGACTTTAGTGACGTTGTATTGTAGGTTCACAATGAAAAAGCTCACTTGAAAATCATTCAAATCTAAACTGGCAGAAAGTAGTATGATATGTATAGTTTTAATAAAATCTCGGTACATATTGAAATTTTGAATCACTCAAAACTAATCTGGGTTCATATTCTTAAAATTCAAAATTGTGGCTTGAAAATATGTTACAGTTAAAAAATAGAATTGAGAAAAAAGATAGATAGCTATTTTCGAAAAAATCAAAGTTATATACTTTTTAATATATTTTATCTATTCAGTATATACATACAATTAAATATCTATTCTACCATATTTTCCTCTACTTTCCTAAAATGGAAATATATTTTTGTCTTTTTTAATGATAAAATATGAATATGAATATAACATAAAAATTAAAAATTTAAATATTTTATATGTATATTTCCCGTGCCAAATATAATATTTTAGAAAAAACATAAATTTATTTGAAAGTATTCATAATAATTTAACTAGATACAATATTCTTAGTTTGATAAAACGAAATAACGTGACGGTGATCGAACTAATTTTTCCAGAGTTGTGTACAATAAGTTGTACGTTTTACATTCTGATATCTCTTTTGGAGCAACTATATAGTTTTTTCTAAGTAACTAGGTTTTTTCTATATTGAGTATAATGTTATTAAATGTAACATTCACATATTACATTTCAGTACGATTTTATTGGAAATACCGAACAATAAACAACGATATTAATAATTAGCCAAGAAATTTAGATTAACATCTCATTGAAAAATCTTAATAAAACATATTCTCGACCGAAAATCATTGTCTTCATATAACATTCGACCTCCCTCATTGATGTTAATTTTTCACTATCTCTTAACATATCGTTTTCAAAAAATTCAAACAAAGCTTCTAGTTCACTTGTTAACTAGTTAAAATAAATATCTGTAAATGAATGATTTCATTGTTTTCGTTCGTTTCGCATGTGCACTAAATTTTACTGAAATGTTATTTCATCATATAAAATAGATATTTTAATTTTTGTTGGTTCAGGATTTTCGCAATTTTGGCATAATTTTTCCCATGAAATTGTTTTTGATGTTTAACTATTGACTCCAAATTATCTTTACAGCGTTTTTATTTATATAGAATAAACGATATTCATTAGGAAATTTTTCTGTGAATTATTAAGGGTTGTTGAAATATATTTACAATTTGTTTTCAATTTAAGTCCTCAACCATTAGTTTAGATTTGATTATTTCCCTTAAAAGGTAACGCACGTAAATGAATTTATTGTCAAAATCGGATAAAATTAATGATAAAATTTTTATAAAACAAATATATATATTTTAATAGAAAAATTATTTGAATTTAACTGTCTTTTTTTCCTTATATTCTCATAAGGTTTATGTTGTAATCATTATAAAATTATTAATATAGTAATGCATATTGTTATCAAGAAAAGTGAAAAAATTTTGAATTTGGGACAATTTTTAGAATGCGAATCAAGTTGAATATTGTAAGTAAGTTGATAGAAATTTAATACAAATCTCAGATATTTTATGATAACAAGCTTGGTTAGTTGCGCAATTTTTTTCCATTTCTGAAAAAATCGAATATATTGGTACTTGAGAGTATTAAGACGAAGAATACTTCGTTGACGCCAAGATAAATAGAAGAATTTAAGGGGATAAAAAGTTACAGTGATGGCGACTATTGAAGTATATTACGCTAACACACTTTTCAGCTGAAATTGTAGAAACTATTTTGTTGTTTAATTATTGAATTAAGTATTCGTAATATATATATATCTGCATATATTTTATCTACGAGTAAAATTAAATATGAATACCATTATACTTTCTAAATCTAAATCTCTACTTTCTAAATACCTCATATATATATATATTCATGAAACCATCATTTTGGAGACTGAAATTTTATGCTGATTTCTAGCCAATAATATAATTCTTAATGCGTCAAAATGACGTGCTCTTAATTAAAAGGTACACATAGTGATAGAAATTGCAATACTCACGAAACAGTTATTTTGGGGACCATGTTACTTAATACGTATTATGGGTACCTACATTTCACGTTATTTGAAATTTTATCTAATAGTTCATTTTGGGGACTTAAATTATATTAAGTCATCATTTTTGAGACCAACAATTCCAGTATATGATCATAATGATATTTAATCAAATTTAAAATATCCTTAACTACATGTTTAAAGCTATCATCTACTTAGGTCAATTTGTTTTCAAACTATTATGAAATCGATTAATTCAAACTTATTTAAATTTTGACTAAATAGTAATTTATCATAAAAATTGACCCTATATGTTTAAGTTTAAGTATCTATAGTTATAGAAACAAGACTCTTATTCTCTTATTTAAGTAAAGAGAAGGAGACCAGGAATACTGAAATATGCTTCAATATAAGTGATATATGAGAAATTTATTTTAAAAATTTTTTCATGAAACCACATGGAATAATTTAAAATTACACTCCTATTTTATATTATTTGAAATGATGAAATATTATCTGATGTTTTAGAATACTTTCCGGATCATCAACGAGCTTATGTCATTCAAGTTCAAATTTCACTATTTTATTTATATTGGGATACTTAACAATTTTTAAAAAATTATATTCTGAAGACTGAAATGATACAAAACTATTTTTCGATAAACATAAAATTTAATAGGTACTCATGTTAAGGACGTAAAAGTTGTCTCTTCTATATCGGCAGACAAAAACAATTTGAAACTAACATTTTTAAGACTAGTGTTAATTTCCTTGCGACAAAAAACTGTGTTTAATGAAACAAACCCAACCGGTTGTGGTCATATTATAAAGTGTATAAGAGAATTTTGCAATTAGGTTTCGCAATCTAATTTTGTTGAGAAATATTTGTGGTCGACAGTTAGTACATGTTCGACAAAAACGATTTATTTGATGTTTAATTTTTCGAAACATCATTATCATGAGTAAAAACCTATATTCTAAATCATTTAATTCATCAGCAAATGACGCAACACATTATTGAAAATGCATAAAATACATATTCTAAGTTCACATACTCTTCTACAGTTTTACAATTATGTTTAAACAATAATGAAACATTTTTGTTTAGTTGATTCATTGATTTTCTCTAAACGTTCAATATCAATCATGCAATCTTTGAAGTATACGAATAATGAGCACAGATAGATAAATAATTTCAAAAAATTATTTATGTATTGTGACGTTGCATTTTTCCGTCACAAAGTCTGCACTGAAATAAAAAAAGCAAATATCAATAATGAACTTGAGTCGACAAAAAGGGTCAAACTCGGCAATGATAATGATAATACTTTTGCGATTGTTTTTTTTAACTAATTAAAAATATTGCTTGCGTTTAAAAAGAACCCGCAATCACTGCGGGTCAGGGTCCTTATTTTGAATTGTTAGTTTGTCATGTCGATGTGTGATATATTTCATCACCGGACTGCTCCTGGAAAACCCTGGCGGATGAAGGCACGCATCAGGAAGGAGGCAATAGACTCACATCAGAAGACAGGAGATGTGGCGCCTGAGTGCTCCGGCACTCTGCAGCGGGGGATGTATCGACTGGAGGAGATTCCCGGTCGATCGGACGTGCCACAGAGAGGTGCAGCACTTGATGAAGCGCTTAAAGCCAAATTGGATCTTTTGCACATACCCCGCTCTGAATTTTCTATGCAGCGGAGGGGTAATGAGAAGACGAAAGCTGTAAAATAAGGCTTGATCGTCACTCTTTTTTCAACTCAAAAAGTTCATATTTTATTTGTTTTGGTAATTAAATTCAATTTATTTATCACGGTAATTTGTTTGGTTTATTTATTTAATAATCTTGGTGAAAATGCGAATTTAGGATGAACAATACGCAATTTAATTTTAAGTGATAAAACAAGGTTCTCAGTTTTCATATTTTAGTAATTTATCGGGGATTTTGGAATTTGCGACTTTGCCAAAAACAGTGGTAAGGGCCGACAAGTTTTTCCGTTGCACTACGCGTCTGAAATTTCAGCAGAGATTTGGTTTTGTTCATTAAAACCACCGTGCAAAACATCAGAACGAGAAAAATGCGTGAAAAAATTTTTTTGCACCTACGCCTATTGTTTTTTTTTTCGTTTTAGAGAAAATTGTGTCCAACGAAACTGTGCTAGGTGTCGAAAATTTGTTCTACTTTACAGACGCGTCTGAAATTTTGGCACAGTTGTTGCTTACTCAATTAAAACGATTGTGCAAAATTTCAGAACGATCGAACGGGTAGAAAAAATTTTTTGCACTTGCGCTAATCTTTTTTTATATTGGGTTTCGAGGAAACTGTGTCCCACGCGACTGTGGTAGGTGCCGAGATTTTCTTTTATTTTACCTACGTGTCTACAATCGTGGCATAGTTGTTCTTTAGTTGTTTGAAACCACTGTGCAAATTTTTAGCTTAATCGGATGGGTAGAAAATTTTTTGCATCTGACTCTAGTTTTTTTAAGTTTCATTCGGGTTTCAGTTTCGTTTCTTTTCCCATTTCCTATAGGTATGTTAGTTTAGTTAGTTTAGTTAGTTTTGTTATATGAAATAAAATATGTCAAATCAAAATCGTTTATGCAAATTAAAAATGATCAATATGCAACTCAACTTTCAGTGGTAGAACATCGTCGACACCTTTCAAATCGTAAGAATTTATTGTAAATTTTTTAAATTTGCGATATTGTTATGCAATAGAACTGAGTATCAAAAATTTTTTCTATTCTACCTACGCATCTGGAATTTTGATACGTAGTATGTTTCATTGATTCAAACTACAATGCCAAATTTTCGAACGATCGGATGAATGGGCAACAATTTTTTCACTTGAGCCTATAATTTTTCTCGAAAAAATTGTGACCAATGCAACGGTGCGAGGTGTCGAAAAATTATTCTCGTCCACCCACGCATCTGAAATTTTGGCATCAAGTTTGTTTTATTAATCAAAACTATAGCGCAATATTTCATAGCGAACGGACGAGTAGAAAAAAATTCTGGCTTCTGCGCCAATTTCTTTTTTATTAAAGAAACTATATGCAATACCAACCAATCTGCTGGGAAGTGAACATTTTATTTCTTTCACCCATGCATTTGCAATTTTGGCATCGAGTTTGCTCTATCATTTGAAACTACAGCGCAAAATTTCAGAGTGAATCGTCGCCATCGCAACTGTGCTGGGTGTCGAATGTTTCTTTTCCTCCACCCAGAAAATGTTTTAATGACTTTTTGTATAAATATATAAACAGTTGCATATCCAAACATTAATGCGATGTTTTACCAACGGATCTGTGTTTATAATTATTAATAATTTGAGATAGTTAATGTATTTGTTGGAAATCCACCGGTCAAGCGAGTCGATTTGGATTTAAATTTGGTTTTGTTTATTATTTTTCGCTAATAAATCGTGTCGATTTGAAATATTTATTTTTATTTATTTTGATGTTATTGTCTATCTTGTTTTGTTTATTCCCGCCAAAATTTATATTAATTGGGGGAAAAATTGTTACTATCCCCACTCCTTTAAAACCTGTAAAAGAGCTGCAAAAAGGTTGAAGAAGTTAGTTGTTAATTATGGATTAAAAATTTTGTTGTTCGAGTGAGCTTCGAGTTTGGTTTTCGTTGGATCGCTGATTTGGATTTGCTGATTCGTTGGGTCCCTGATGTGGATTTGCTGATTTCTGATTCAAATTTCATTTGATTTTTGCGACATTTATTTATCGATACTCAGATATTTAAAATTAAGTTTATTTAAAATTAATTTAATTTGCATAATTTTTATTGATAATTAATTATATTCTGTGACATTTTCTATTTTATCAATTTTGCACTCACTCAATTATAATTTAATCATTTATTTCAATTCACGATATTTCCATATTATTCCTTTAGTGCATCGTCATTATATTGTTTTCGAGCGCATTTATTTTCGAATAATGATTCTGATTGTGAGCCCTGTTTACATAAGGTTGGATGCAACGTTGGATGCGCAACGTCATTGAGAATCTTGCATGAAATACGATTGAGAAATCGCATACAATACTAAGTATCAGATTCAAAAGCAGTGTTTGTATTCGGCGTCCGATCGAATGTTAAAACTACCGTTCTAGGATAATTCAAATTTTATTAATTATAATTTTGACAGATACCGAACACGTTGTTTTGCTCGGCTCGAGTCTAATATATGTTTAGCTCGAGTTTACGAATTTTTGTGTTTCGCCGTATGAACCTGTATGTTTTGAAGTTTGACAGATATATTTTTTTTCTCTGTGTTTCTCGATAAATGCATTTTTACGAGGTAATTCGGAG
Organism: Psix sp. ZL-2020; assembly: GCA_022817045.1. Lineage (NCBI taxonomy): Eukaryota > Metazoa > Arthropoda > Insecta > Hymenoptera > Scelionidae > Psix > Psix sp. ZL-2020. Next base: position 5,463 of record JABFQD010004226.1, on the reverse strand, counting down.
AATTAAAATGGATCAAAATAAAATAAAATACCGAATTTAAAATTACATATAAAAGGGAAAAATTTTTGCATTAAAGTTAAATATTGCAAATTTCATAGTGCAATATTAAACAGTGTTATTCCGTCAGTTAGTTTAGTTAAAGGGAATAATTGGTACGGATATTTACTATTCAAGCGAATGAAAGTAGTTTTTGTCGTCACTCAATTTGGCAACTTGAACGAATGTAAAGTAACTCTTATTCTTATGATAAGTTATATTATTTTTTTATTTGACCTCAGTTTTTTCATTACGACAAGTTTGAAAACGTATCTTCAAAGCATCTGTTTGCATTTGCGGCGGTTTTATACTACATTTATAAAAAGTTCGATCACGAGAAAAATCCAAGAACCAAGTTTTGAGACCGCATGTCGATCCCCACTCTCCGGTTGACAACAATCAATTTAAACAAAACAATTGATTTAAGCAACCTAGAAATACTAAGTTAAAACGTCATGTCTTAGATAACAAGTGTAGAATTTTTTAGTTGTCAATAGAACAGAATGGGACTTATCGAATACTTGAACAGTAAATGATTCAAATAATCAATACAAATATCGATATACAATACTTGAAAAAATAACTTACCAACAATGAAAATAATTGATAATTATTCAAAAAAATCTATTCATAAAGTTTAATGAAAAAATTCTTTGTAGACATCATAAAAAATTTCAAATGTCAAATCTAACTGTGTACATTCTGATAGAATTGATATATTACATTGCTGTTCGTAACGCGATTTTTTAAATTGTCAAAATTCAAGTTCTTTTTCAGTTTCGTTGAGTTTCAGTTTAGTTAAAAGAAATAACAAGACTTTAATGTCTTATAAATAAGCAGATTTTTTTTATATTTTAGCAAGAATAATTGTTTTCTATAAACTTTTTGTTCGGAATCCGATCGACAGATTTGTAATTTTTACCAGTATAATTCCCCGCTTTTCCGCTTCTTTCTTTGGTCCCCGCACCGCACTATGACAGCTGTGCGCGCGAGCAGCGTAGTGGCATTACTCACATTGGAGCAGTTGCCTTCAGTAACTATCAAAATCAGTGCCAGTTTTGGCCTCCGCCGCGCCGGAGGTATTTTTCTCGCTGTCCTTAACATGACAGCTGTTCTTACATGAAGAATATTTCTGGCTACATGAGCCAATTTCGGAGCTTTTTCACCTGTATGCTGAGGTGATTTGGGTAAGCAATTTCAGGGCCTTTTAACCCACCTTCATCCACCACATTCGCAGTTTTCCTTTTACTTTCATTCCTATAAACGCTTGAGATTGTTTGGCCTGACCAGAAATCTCGCCTTTCTTGCACCACCGTGGGTATCATAGCGGCCGGTGATCCTATAATTTCAATCAACTGAAAAAGGGTTTAGTTATGCTTGAATTGTTTTATTAATTTAAATATAGTGTCGTCTGCTGAAGGAGCAATTCCACGGCTTGTAATAATTGCACGTGGTCGAGAAGTTGTTCATATACGACCTGCCATAAAATATTTAAACTTTTAAATTTAAATTTAATTCTTGCTCAAATTGAGCGCTTTTTTTTTATTTAGTGTTTCTTTGTTTGCTGCACCGATAGGATATCGGTGCTTCTCAAGCTTGTAGGCTGAATCTTAATTCATTGTAATTTTGGTTCATTTTCTTAATTTTATTTCTTATCGCCGCTTTATCTGTTATCAGCGCGTCAGCTAATTCTAATTTCGGAATTTCGTGTCCGATTATTTTTGACGTTTTTATACGTCTTCGTCTTTCGTGTCGAAAGACTAATTGCTTTCTTTTCTATTATTTTTCTTTCCGGCATTTCCGAATCAAATGATCGGCTGTCAATTGTGGTAGCAGAATTTGTCGCTTTCACAAATCCGCGAAAAGTATTGAAGCCGAACCAACGCTTTATATTTAATAAAATTGTTAACAAAAAATTGTAAATTGTCATAAACAATTTTTTGGTTAAAAATTTTAAATATAAACTTTATATTGGTCCTTCAAATTTTATTGTTTCGCACGCTTGTGATTTTTGAATTTAATCGGAGTTCTCTAAGTGTTCAAAAATATAAATACTTACCTATTCACAGACCTTTCTTAAATGTGACATTAAAATGTCATTTTTTTAATTTCAAACATTTTTAGCAATAGTTTTATCAATTTTATGAAAATCAATAGCTAGGAAATACAAAGTACGTAAAATGAAACTACATTTTCTACAATGTATCAGTTGTACTACAGACTAACAGATACTACAGAATCTACAATGCAAGGTTGTAGTCGAACGTGATCATAACTTTTGAACGGTGTGATAATTTTATTAACATCAGAAAACTCTAATTTATTTGATACATATGATCTGTATAACAATATGAAAACTAAATATCGAAACTAATTCTTAATCATTATTCAATCGATTACAATGGCATTATATTTTTCAAAACTATCATACTTCTTTTATTTTTTTATTAGCGAGTTTTAAGAATGGAGTTTGCGGTAGAACAATCTAGCTGTACTTCACAATAAAGCTTAAAGTAACGCAAGTTTGATAAAGTGAAAATAAAGTCAATCAAGCGAAATTGAATTTAAAACATATTGTAAAATGTGACATTATTAAATTAAACAAATTAAATTAGCGCATTACAACAAAAAACGTTGTTTTAGTCAAACCAGCTACTTTTCAAACGACTTATCTAAACTTACGCTAAACACTAACGCAGTTTTGGTTATAAGACTTAAATTTTTATTATCCATCATAACACTATCCTATCGAAAAATAAAAACAAACTATATAATAAATAATGTAATAATTAACTGGTTGCGTTTTTCGATTGATGATATTTACATTGATTCTTTTCCCCGGGCAAGACATGCTTCCAATTTTAATTGTTTGATTTTCAATTGTATGTTCAATTTTTTCGCTAACAATTAAATGTGTGAGATAAGCGTTTCTATTTTAGAATGAATTAATTAATAAATGCATTAAGCACCTTTGATATTAACGATGAAAGACTTGTGAAAACAATTAAAAACTTCAGTGTCGAAGCGACGCAAGCGCCGTCGAGTCACTCACGTGGTGACAAATAATGTTTGAATAGTAAAGCAATGACAATTCATAAAAAATTTTCAACCTAATCTATATAAAAAACGGGATAGAAATTATTAGAAATATCAAAAGAAATGTCGATAAAGACTAATTGTTTTAAACAAAATCGGAATATTATATTGTTGCGTATTAGGCAAACATTTAAATCATCATAATTGGTTGTTCTTCACTAGGTTTATCAGATTTATTAGAGAAAACATCCGTATTTGAATTGTTATAATTACATAAAGTCTATAATGTCGTCGTCATTTAATTTATAGACTTATTTAAAAAATAAAACATCACTTTTTATAAACAACAAATCCCTAAAAATACTTTACAAAAAATCAATAGGAATTGGTTTTCCTATTGATTTTTTCCTATTGAAACAAAATCATTGTTTCAAAAACAAACACATTAGTTATTCGAAATTTGTATCAAGGGTCGCGGCAGCGATCCGACGAGGTATAAGTTTAAAAACCGTGCCTATATATACGGGAGTTTTTCTCGACGTATCATGGCTTCTCTTTCTAAGTCATAACTAATCCGTTAATGAGAGGGAAACATGATTCGACTTGAAAATCATTTTCGTCTTCGCCTGAAGTTGCGAACAGGGACAGCTAGCGGCTTTAACGCAAGTTATACGTTTACATGGCGCCTTGTTTGAATTGAGTGTATAATGATAATAATGAATGAATGTTAGAGAAAAGACTTACGATTTTATTACGAAATATAATAATAAAATTTAAAAGTAACTATAATTATAATCATATCATAAGGCTAATAAGATAATCATCATAACGAAAAAAATAAACATTGCAATTTTGACGATTTTTTTATTTAATATTATCAGATCATAAATATGCAATAATAATTGTAATTATCAAAACATTATCTAATAATATAAGTATAATAATTTATATTTATATAAATAATATATATAAATAAATTGTAAGAAAATGTTTATTACTGTAATTACTTTTTTACATTAAGATTATTTCATATAATTATAATTATTGACTTATTTTATTCATGGATACGATGAAATATACCACCAAACAAAATTTGAGCTCAATCAGACTATAATATTGATAGTTATAGATAGTTGTAGCTTATAAAACATCAGATTGAGCTTGTATTAGGCCATATTCACTGATGACTTAGGTGTCATAGTGAAATTTTGTTCTTCAAGCATTTAATCACTAATTAAATTATAATATTGAAAATTATGATTAAACATACTGGAACACAATTTTTCGGATAAGTCTGATGATTCTATTCAGAGTTATGATAACTTGAATCTTATAAAACATTAAATTGAGCTCGTATTAAGCCATATTCACTGATCTGAATCTAAATCTGATCATTCTATCAAAAGTTATGATGAGTTGAATCTCATGAAAAATCAGATTCAGTTAGTATCGAGGCATATTCACTGATGACTTAGGTGTCAAAAAAATTTTTTCTTTAATTTTTAAATCATTTATTGAATTATTTTATTCAATATTATGATGAATCTCACTAAAACACAAATTTTCAGATAAATTTGGTAATTATATCAAAAGTTTTGATAAGTTGAAATTTATAAAAAGGCAGATCAAGCTCGTATCAGTTCAGGCTACACTAGTTAGTTAAATTGATCTTGCGATTGGGGCAAATTATGAATTATTACAATCGCATTAATAATAGTACTCATTAGTAGAATAATAACATCTTAATGATGGTGACAGTAACATTCTAAGGAATAATTATATTCAGACAATAGAATTTAAATTAACTTATGAAAATAAATTCTTGCTTCACAAGATAAAATGATAAATTCAAAACTTTGTATGTTTTTTAAATCAAACGTTTATTGAATTAGTAACTTATATCAATACAATAAATGTGAAATATAATTAAAAAGAGAATATATATCATATTTTATAATAAATATATGACTTAAAAATTATGCGTTTTTAATACTAATATTAGGTAAGAGATAAAGGAAAAAATAATGACGAAACATTGTTTTTAAATGATTTATTATACATTATCTTCAATTTTTAAATAAAAAAAGATATTTATTTTGTCCTCGGCCGCGACTCTGGTTATTACGGTCTCTTACACGACCACGTTCACAACTGCATCGGTCACCGCGCGTGGAATCAGGCTGACGATTATGGTTTCTACCGCCATTACTTCGCCCTGCAAGAAAATGATTTTTAATCAATAATTTCGATGGAACAATATTTACATATTGAGACTTTCGCTCCCTCCTAATATATGTAATAAGGATTTCTCAGTTTGAATTAAGGCATCAGACTAGCCAAGGCCCAAGCAGTCGTTACTGACTGCCGGCAGATGGCGCTTTCATCATGTGC
>JABFQD010004225.1:0-12075 GCA_022817045.1 Psix sp. ZL-2020 | reverse complement strand
AATTTTTATATGAATTGGAAATTAAAATCACCACTTGCACTCATATTAAGTTTTCATCATGTGCGTATGACAGATAACCTATTTTGGAACAATTCATAAAGTAAAAACTCACAAATTATTCAATAGTTGATAAGAAGAATTAGTAACTCGAACTTCATTATAATTTGCAAAAAATCAAATTAAATCTGAAATAATTGTAATTGTAACATGTTTTGTATTCTGTGTTTATGTCTCATATAAATTTTAGTGTTAGGTCACCTGATCAATGTGCAAATCATGAATATTTTATCCCAAGTCCATGTTTTTATTTATCAAATAGAATTAATCATTTTTATCATTTAATAAAAATAATCAAAAATGAACAATAAGGTTTTCCGTAAATTTTTATTTCGTACATAAATAGTTCTCTAGTTATTTTTAATTTCATTGCCTACATTATATTTTTAACAAAAAATGAATTAATTTTACTGAAGAAAAAAAATTATTCTCGTAAGGTGTAACTTTTTTTTTATAAACATTTGTTCATTTTACTGTAATTATTTTGTCTTGACATTTTTTCTTTGCCATAACAAACGTTTTAAAATTAAAAAGACTGTTGATATTACATAATATATTATATTTTAGAAAAATTATTTCAATAGGGACAAAATAAGTAATCGATTTTTAAATCAAATTTTTATGGTTAGTTTTCAATAAACCCTACACAAATGTTGAAAATTATTTCTCAGTAAAATTCCAAATCTAAAATTTCAGTATATTGTTCTTGACATAAAACTGATCGAAATGCATCATATATTTAAGAAGTTCGAAACCTCAAGGATTTTGGACTTGCTGCTATTCTAAAACAGTGATTCTCCAACTGAAATACGTGGATTTTTATTAATAATAGTTATTAAATTATTTATTAATAAAAGTTTACTGAAAATGCAAAATAAAGGCATAAATTTATTATCACCATTGATATAAACTTGTAAATTGTACAAGGATTGAGCTGCTTTGCAATCATCGTTTCTGCCTGATAGGATCATTCCACCACGAGTTAACATGTAAATTTGTTCTCAATATCTTCTTTTAAAAACTATAAGATTCGAGTCGCATCTAACTGGTTTCATCTCGCAAAATTATTTAGAAGCATTAATTCTATAGAAGAGAAATTCGATTTCTTAAACCATTCCTTTATCTCCTGGTAACCTCTCTACTCATAGATCAAGTGGAACAGAAATAGCATAAATCTCATAAAATCAATGAGTAACAACAAATAATCTTACCCACTTCAGATCTCAAGATTTCTGAGTTTATTTTATTTATATACATCAAACCTTCAAGTGACTTAATATTTGCATTTAGTTATTATTATGGATTCGAAAACAGTCATATTTTTTACTTTGAATTTCTTTTTTCCATCTGGATTTCGGTTTCGATACTTCCCAGTGGCAATTTTCTGCTTGACGAGGCAGCACTGTCTCATCTTCTTTGCACTCTCCTTTCTTCCCAAACAATTGAAATGATTCAGAGTCTGTTTTTAAAATATTTTTAAAAAATATAGAGATGGATTTAATGAGAGGTATTCTGGGATATATCAATAAAGCAATTGTAAAAATTGAAAAACTCTTTAACATGAAATTTAAAATTAAAAAGAAGTTGAAAGAAAAAATGTTTTATAAATATCATCATTGTTATACGGACAAAAATCTAAAAATTGAATGTTTTATGTAATTTTTCAAACTTATTCTTTTAACTATATTGACACACAAATTAAGATCTTAATTTTGAATAATAATTTTGATAAGAATATAAAATTTGAAAAATAATCGAAAAACTTACAGAGTGATGAATCAGTTCACTCACGTTTAGAATTCCGCGCAACTTTAGCTTTGACTCATACACAATCGATATAGACGTTAAAGACAATTTTTGAGCGTGCGCTCATTGTCCCTCAGGGGCGATTGGTATTGGTGGGTGTTATGTCTATCGTGGACGCCTTTTTAACTGAGTAGCTTTTCTATTCGTCATGCTATCATTAGGAACTTCCTTATTTCTTAGGTGGCCATACAATCTTCTCGGCTCTCATTTGTCAGAATAAATGAAGATGCTATGAAAGGCAAATCACATTAAATCGAATTTAACTTCGGATCAACAATATTTAGGGAGTTTTATGATGATTGCTAACATCAATTTATGGCAAATTTTATTATCTATTTTACTTTATTATCTTCACATATATTGAAAAATAAGTCATTAAAGCTCATAAAACTATGAAAAGTACAGTAGAGTATCTATCTATCTATATATATATCATGGCTCATATATATGTATTATATATATTAAATTTTCTAAAGTCAACTCTTTCATTCGACTAATGATTAATTGATTAATAAATATTGCATTATAGTTATTATTATAGTTTAAGTTACAAGTAATTATATTTTAATAAAGTGAATACATATTACAAATCAATCAAATACTTGTAATTTGTTTACCAAAATTTTTGGTTGAACGCATTTACTTAAGATATCTTATAAATTTGAGCATCCAAGATGAGAATTATTTAATAGTAGTTAATTATTATAATTTAAATAATAAACCAAGTTTGGTTATTGAAATGTTTTTTATCTTGCTCTAGGTTTTAAAGTTTAGTGCTTGAAGGTATATTCTTTTACACAATACAAGAATAAATTAAAGAGAAGTCCAATGCAAAAATAATCCTGAAATATTCATATGATGTAGAATATTTTGTATATATCTTAATTGTGGTTTATGTATATTGATTTATTCAGATGCTTTTATTTATCTTTTTAAATTTATTAACGAAATATTTTTCTAATTCATCTAAACAATAAAATTTTAAAAAAAGTGTCCGTATTAAAGGAGTGTAGTGCTTACGAATATAAATTATATTTCATAGCTATGTATCATAATATGTCAATTGCACATTTAAATGTTTATTTGTGTAATTATTTGAATGTTTCGTATTCATCTTTTATTATAACACAAACGTTCAAATGACATTATAAATTAACATTGGAATATAGAAGTTACATATTATGATATAAAATTATCAGCTATAATTCCTTTTTATTAGCTTCATACTGATTTGATAATGACACACAGTATCCATTCTTCTTAAAATATGAATGTTTCGATGAAATATATTGTTAATGAATAAAAAGATTTAAATAATAATAAAATAATAATAAATAAAAATAATAAAATGTTAAAAATAATAAAAATAAATAAATAAAAAATCCATAAATTCCTGATTCCACGTATATCTTTCAAGATATCTGAGAAGGTACATTACAATAATTACAGATATATTACATTGAATACATTGAATAAATTCAGATATCTGAATTTATTCGATATAGGTAATGACGATTTTCTAAATGCATTGATTAATACGAATTGAAACCCTAGTAATATACATACTTATTGTTCAAAGTTGTAATAAAATTAGGTATTGTATATTCCAGATATTTCCTAAGGCATTAAATCCAGTAATTTTGATAATCTTGATTGTGACATTTGATATAATTGATGTTTTATCTATAGAAGTGAAAATTTAAATAATTTTAATTTACAGCGAGGCTATAAGAAATGTGGATGTTGTTGCCATTTACGCCAAACGTTGTCCTTATGGGCTATGATTTCTTGCGACTATTTACCGTCTTGTTGTACAATGTAGTACCGAAGAAATTGTAACGCCTGACAAAAAAACTTGTAGAGGAAGTTTTACGGAAAATAGTAATAATTAAATTGCAGTACTAGACGCAGTGGCTCAGTAGTTAGTATATGTAATATATCTGTAGTTATTGTAATGTACCTTCTCAGATATCTTGAAAGATATACGTGAAATCAGGAATTGTTTAAAGCCGGTTGTAGAGTTTTGGTAGATGTATCAGATTCTATGAAAATTAGACTTAATTTAAGTTTTTAATTTTAAGTTCTTTAATTTTATTTAATTTAAAACAAAGCAAGAGTAGGCAGAATGTTCAAAAGCTTAAAAGCAAATTACCATTATTTTTTATATACTTCAATTTTTCGATGTATAGATTTGAATTTCAAATTTGCATGGACTTCAAATTTAAAAACGAATAGGCAAAAAGTGTTTTATTTACTAATTTACCAGACTACGGAGAGCTGTGTCTCGTTCTATGTTGACTTATTTATACTCGAATGTATATATAGCAATTTCAATGTTCCAAATTTTGAAAATTTAATATGAAGTCATTCTTAAAACAAAGCTAATATTTAAGGTTAGAATGTGATGAAACAATTATAAGATACGACTCCTACCAAGAAGTCCTTCAGTGTTTTATGAGAATTTGAACTTATAACATATGCATAAATTTTAATTGTTGTTTAATTTTAAACAACAATTTGGAAACAACGGGACAAAATAGTAGAAGTTGTGTATGGTGTATATATACATATAAACCGTCGATTTTGGGGACTGGTTTTTTCCTACGTATTTTCTATTGCAAAATGATCCTATACACTTATATATAGCAGATATTTTTTCAACAAGACTAAAACGGTATTTCAGCGAAACTATCCACTTATTCATATAATCCTTATTTTAGAGACGTTTCACGACGAGCCATTTCCAGCATCATTGATATTTATAAAATAAATATTCTAAAGACTCAACATGCAATCAATTTGGCATCGTAGAAAGTAAATATATATAAAATTAATATTCGAAAGACATAAGAATAAAAGTAAATAATATTTTCGAAACGAAAATTGTACAAATTTTGTACTTAGAGGTCTTAACTTACAAAAAGTTCGCACTCCTGTACCAAAAGTTAAAAAATATTGCATATTTAAATTATAAATTACCACAGTTAAATGAGATATCTCTATTAATTATGTGTTTGACTTAGAATATTTAAGAAACATTTGATTGACGAAAAATTCAATATAATTCACTTAGTTTTTGTGAATATCATTTATATAGAAAAATAAATATCATTCAATGAGCTTCCAAATTTCCAGCGTGAAAAGAAAAAAATCAATCGTTATTTTTTAAACGGCATTGTATAAGCTGCCTCAACATCTTATTCATCGTTTAAATTAAGTATTCCAAATGTTGGTTTTTATTCGATCATACTGAATGTTGACTCTCTCTGAAAAATGTTCTTCTTGAATTGGTGGATATTTTTGCGTTTATTTTGAAAAAGATTTTATATTTTCTGCGTACAAAATTTATTAAATCAACAATTCGACTCTTTGAATAAAGTTAAAAATTTTTATTACATCTGTCCTTCTAATATTAAGATGACATTGTGTGAGGTTGTAACAGTTCTTTTACATACATAACTGTCCCTGAAATGATGGCATTATATAAAAAATAATTTTTTTCTGCGTGTTATGTACACTGGTTTCAAGTATCAAATTTTTTTTATCAAGTTTTAGTCAAAGGGATATGGCTTTTTCGAATTCATAATAATAAATCTGTAGTGGCCTACAATTTTCATATCCGAATTTATGATTATTGTTTTTCGGCCAAAAACGTAGGTTTATGACCGTAAACGGTCATAAACCTACGACTACGGCGACTCTCTGCTAAGTGTTTCCAGACACGATTTTGTTTGCGTTACAAAATCTTGTCTTGGAAAACGAGTAGAGAACAAAAGTCGCTGTGTTTGAACGAGGAAAGCCGACTGTCAAACATGTGGTTTTGCTGCATTTTTGATATCATAAATTGTCCGTTTCTTTGAAAGTTTCTTTTCGAATATCGTAAACGCGTCGCGCAATGTTCGTCATCGGCGCCGCGAGCTCTTGACGATTTTGAAAAAGAAACTTACTGTTATTTATCCCAGATGTTAAAATCTGGGATAGCAACATCGGCCATAACAGTTTTTAATTAGTTACAACCAGCATCTTGCGAGCTAAATGTCGTGTTCTCTTGCGAGTTTTTCATCCGTACATGTTTGTCCGTGTTGCGCGATTTTCCTTGTTCATCGCGCACACTATTGTTGTTCGTTTTGTTTTAATAAACTTTCTTAAAACTCAGTGTGTTTTTATTTTATTTAATACTCGATACACCCACAAATATATTGTTTCATTTTTAGTTGAATAAGCTATGCAAAAATATGAACCAATGAACGGCATATATCAACGTTATCAATATTAATCGCGTATCATTAATTTCACATTTTTGAAACAGAATCAAAATTCGAATAATTCAATCAATATATTCTCTACAACTATATATCGCATATGTATTAATTCTATGAATTTTTTTTTTCCTGAATCTCCGAAAAATTATAAATCAATTGCCAATGCGGGAACATTATGGTCAAATTGTATGATTTTAATATTTCATCTTTACTTCGTATTAAGTTCGTTCATTATGAATGACAAAATATTGTGTCTTTTGACATTACAGAATATCCAAATTACGTAAAAGTTTTCTTATACAACAGATTGATAACAAGTGTGTCCACAAGATCTTGACAAAACACAAATTTTATTCTTAGAAAATGTCTAGTTCATAAATTAAATGAAGATGGTCCTGATCGACGATTGCAGTTTTTGGAGATATGATGCCTAAAATCGAAATGATCCTAACTTGTCATTTAACATAGTATTTTTAGATGAAGCTACTTTTTAATTGAGTGGCAATTGCAATTGCCATAACTGCAGGTATTGGTGCGATTCAAATCTTTTTTGGATGCGGGAAAGTAAATGCAGTATCCACAGAAAATAAACGTTTGGACTGGAATTTTAAATAGCAGATTAATCGGGCTATTTTTTATTGAGGGAAATCTGAATGCTGTGAAATATGAAAATATGCTTCGAAATGAAATTGTTCCTGCAATAAGAGAAATTGCTGGCGACAGTTTTTAAAATATGTGGTTTCAACAGGATGGTGCTTCACCACATTATGGTCGAAATGTTCGTGAGTACTTAAATACTGTTCTTCCTGATTGTTAGATACGTCGAAGAGGATTAATTGAGTGGCCAGCTAGATCACCAGATCTCACACCTCTTAATTTTTTTTTTATGGGGATATCTTAAAGATAGAGTTATTAAAACTAAACCCCTTACTTTAAATGAATTACGTCAACGAATACTTGATGAATTTGCAATGATTCTCGAACAATATTTCACACACTGCATTGAATCGTTTTATCATCGACTAGCTTATTATCAAAAGTTGACGGCAAATTTCGAACAATTCTAAGTTTTGGTCGTTACAAAACTTTCGTAATTGTACTCGACCTATTTATTTTGACACTTTAATTTTTACTTTAGTTTATTTCAAGTTTACTTTCAGTTTACTTTCATGTTACGTTTATTTCAATTCCATAGCTGAACAGTAAAAGGCAAGAAGACTCACATTAAACAAGCACCGCAAAGGGAACAGAAAACCAATACGTCCACGTCATTGTTCCTGGGTATCGCTAAACTTTGCTTTCAGAGAAAGTTATTGGTATTATTAGATAGCTTTTCGAAACAACATTTGATACGTATTTTCTCGTTTTTCGATCCGATGCGTAATTCTCGAGATATTTCTATTTTCGAAAAAATTGTTACCAATTTCGATTTTTGTCGATTACAGCGCTATCTGTCAACGAAATTGACCGGAATCGTGGGTGAAATTAATGTAATGTTTTCTGGGGAATCCGAATCTGCAATAATAAATTGGGGTTCCCATTTAAGATTTTGAAGTGGGGGTTTGAGTTTGACATCATTGGATAGCTGTTCAAAAAAAATTTGATACGCATTTACCTATTTTTCGATCCGATGCATTTTTCTTAGCTAGTAGTAGTAGTCTGTTTCGGAACTTTTTCCACATCCTGTATATATAACATAACAAAATCGTAGCTAGTTCATTGTGTACTTTATAAAAGAGTTCAATTATTTTGAACTTGTAAACATGCTTATTACTTTTTTTACGAACAATATCATTATAATCTTATTTAATATGATTCAAGTTTTATAATGCATCCTACATTTGCTCTCTATTTTTGCAGTAAGTATATAAAGTAAAGTTTAACATAACCTGATAGACGATTACTTTGGTTTTAACACACAGTTTAAAGTGTTCATAAATTTATTTAGAGACAGTCACATATTACAGAATTAGAACCAGGATATTTGACTCTGAAATTTAGGCGTCAGAACAGTTATGTGCCAGACGAGGATAGTTTTTCACGTTTCAGGTTCCAGAATACTAAACAAAATACGTTTTTAATTATTGACTATTTTATCCTGTTAATTAATAAAAAATAGTTTCATATATTATAGACTGTCGCACGGTTGAGAGCGAGTCTGACTCCCGTGTGATTTCGTAGGGAGGGAATATAAATTATTCAATAATTAAAGAGACAAGACCCTAATCGCGAATACCGCAGTTGACGTTCTAACGGCACAGGACGGATAAAATAAAAAAATAGCTTACTATATATGGGACGAGTTATTCTATTGACCTGGATGGCGAGGGTGGCACAAGGTCATTTGTGAAGGCCAGAAATCGCTCAGGAACAGCGGCGGTCCGTGGCGACCGGCGGCGGCGTTCGGCCACTGCGATCTGCGGCACAATCACACACTTTTCAATAAAATTGCGGTGTAAATAATTGTACTTCCCAATCGGGCCCCAATTGCCCCAATCGGGCAAACGATTGGGGCTTTTCGGGGCAAGTGAAGGCAGAAAACTAAATGTTACTGGCTTGGCAAAAGGGGTGCAACAGGGCAAATAGGGCGAAAAACGGAAGCGGTGAAACGGCGGGTAAGCGCGGCGAAAACTGTAAGGTCGTTCGAATTCGACCGTTGCGGCGCTGTATCTCTGTTGGGTCATCGTCATCGGCCAAAATCTGCTCTAGTCGCGAACAGCTGATTTTAACAGTTCCGCGGATCAAGTAACACCGGTTACAAGATATTTTAAGCCTAAACCTTAATAACCTTAAACTCATTAAGAGACTGTTGATGTTATATCAAACTGAAAAAATTATAAGATTTATTTAACCTCTTGGTATTTTAAAATTCACATACAATAATATAACGTATAACCACAATTTTTATGGTATTGCAACTTTGTTCAGCTAAATTCCACAAAACTTTTACGAGATTTAAAAGACATCTAATAAAAGTTTCGGGAATTAGCTTATCTTTTCTCGAAAAATATTTTCATAAACAACATAATGGAACAAATTTATAAATTCACTAATAAGTCTCCAGAATATTTAGACAATATATTATGAAATGATGAACATATTCACATTACATAGATAATAGTCCCCAAAACAATGAAATTATTTACATTTCATTATTATTTTTTCCGGTTATATAAACAATGTTTTTAGCTATTAAATTCAAACTATAGAGTCAAATCAGAGATTTTATTTCAAGATACTTTCACACGTGCACTTAATGCACCGTATTTTATCCCTAAGCATAATACAGTACTAATCAAGGATGAAAGTAATTGGCATGTTTGAACTTTATATTGGACACCAATTTTCGTGTCTATTAATTGTCTTATAATTTCCTTATTATTGTTTAATATAGATAGAGATGGAAAGATTTTTTCTAATGTGCTTGCATATCTCTAGCGTAAATAGCAAGAAATCTCTCCTTAAGCGGCACTGAATACAACGCCTCATCATCTTACCTCTTTTAAATTAATAGTTCCGAATGTTTTTTCGATCAAATGATATTAATAATTTTGCGTTTATTTTGAAATTGACTTTTTCCTGCCTAAAAAATGTATTAAATCAACAATTTGACTTTTTAAATATAGTTGAGAAACTCTATTACATATGTCCTCATAATATTAAGATGATATACTTTGAAATCCTAAAAATATTTACATTACGTAGATAACTGTTGCCAAAAAGATGACTTTATATAATAAATATATTTTTTCTGGCCTCTTTACAGATAAGTATCAACTATCAAACTACCATATATATATGGAGGAAGATGGTAATTCTAGTATTTCCTTTTCATTTCGTATTAAGATCATTTTGTATGAATTACAGAATTGATGAGTCACTACAGTCTCTTTTAGTACCGTAACTTTGATTTCCTAATTTAAAATAAAATTCCGAAGCAAAACTTCGAAAACACTGGATTCCAAAACAAGGTTTCGGAAATTTGCTTATCTTTTGAGTATATATTGACATGTTTGAGTTTAAAAATGGAAATCATTTATTGTGTCTACTGAAACATATGTAAGCATATTATTTAATTTAAGCCATGTGAATTAAGTTACATTTAAAAAGTTTATATTAATAATTCGATTTAGATTATTAAAGTACTATAATAAGTTATTATAATTTCATTAACTACATGTTGAATTTTGATTAAATTAGAAAGATTGAATTTTTAATACAATTTGTATAAGTCCCCTTTTATTGTTTAAAGCCTAGTTCAAAATTGATAAAAGTAGAAAAATTGATTTTAATAGGCTTCAAAATCTACAGCGTAAATAACACAAATTAGACCGACGTTTCTTGAAAGGCATAAAAGGAAATCGCTAAATTATTTCATACCTTTTTTGAATTAATACTTTTGAATGAAATTATATTAAATGCTGACTCTTTCTGAAAACTATTCCTCTCTGATTCTATAATAATTTTGCGTTTACTTTGAAAAAAGAATTTTTTATTTTCTGCTTAAAAATATATTTTATTAACAATTTGAATTCTTCCAATTTATTGTTCTTCCTTATTTTTTTCCAAATACTTAGAGAAATTTATTTAAGTCGTTTGACTCTTTAATTTCAATTTTTTTAAAACACAATTCGTGAAGCTAGAAGATTTTTCAGTAAACTGATAAAATTTTCTAATATTCTCGTGAAACTATGTTATTTCGAGCAATCCTAATCGAAACGTAATAATTTCTGGGAAATTGTGCACATTCTGATTAATCGGCAAAAATGCACTTTTGTATATTTTTGGTAATAATTTTGATTTGATATATTACTAAAGATTTTTAATCAACAACAATGAAAGCACCAATAGAAATTCTGATGAAATTTCATTAATATTAATCGAGCTCATTTCTGACAATAGTAACATTTATCGAAAGTCGAAATTGAATTCTGATTCTAAATTTAAAATAGACGGCCAACGATTTTGAAAATTTAAAATTTTGCATATTTTTTTAGTGATTTGATCGATTTTACTATATTTTTAATAGTAGCACTATTCATCTATAGACCAAAATCAATTTCGACATCCAACTTGAAACCAGTGACCCAAAAAATATATATGTTAATATGGTTTTCATATTAACAAATCATGAAAGTGAATATTATTTTTATATTTTTATGATTAATTATATTACTTTTTTAAGAGGTATGCGGTTTATTAATAATCGTAATTGATTTCCGTTTCTATATGTAATTCAATGTACAATAAAAAATTTGACCTGAAAATAATGGTTTTCAAGTTCAATGTCATATAGGTTTTTTTTCCATTTAGCGACTCAAAAAACCGCCTTGTACAAAGTTTCGTAGGAAAAAATACTTTTTTATTATTTAGTATTGTTGTAATTATCAATTTTGCGTGTGATATATTTCTGCATCTTTTATCTTCGTAGCGTTATGAAATCCGACTATAACGTCAGCAACTCATTAGTTCGCTGCTGTAACCCTTGATTTTCATTTTAGGCAACGAATTGTAAGTGTCATAATTTTTTATACGTCGTTTCTCTGCGCGTATTCCATAAATTGAAAACGTTACAACATCTAAATATTTTTCATATTTTCAGATCTATTTATTCAAGGTTGATTAGAATTCTGATATTTTTCAAATTCATATCAATCATACTAAATAATAGTCATTAATAATACTAAATTGATAATACTTTTAACAATTTTAAAGGAACAATAGGATTCAGTAGTAGGACTGAAAGAAATTACTGTATTTTATTATATATAAGGTTGCAAAAAATATTGTTCACAAAGTTTTAATTTGTTTGTTGTTTTACACATCATTTATTCAAATATTCATGAATTCCTTACCGTTCATTTTAAATTTAATTTTCCTAAATGAAATTTTGTCAATTGAATGATTAATCTGCTGTTTCTACTATAATTTAATAATCGCCAATGATATA